>VDFB02000015.1:14442990-14591185 GCA_007258455.2 Sequoia sempervirens | reverse complement strand
AAATTATGCAGAGGAGGAAGAAGTTTTCGATATCGAAAATTAATGTAAAGGGAAGAAGCGGGTGATACATACCTCGAGCGCTCCTGCTGCAGATGCTGAAATACGAAAAAAGTAAAAGACGCGGCACATTAAATGGATCCCTGGCAGTATCTCGACAGCTCATTCTCAATTTATTTAATTGATTAGATAATTGCAAGCTTATAACTTTTAGTTGTATTCTATTCTAGTCTATTTTCTAACTTAAAATTCTTCTCTTCTCCTCTTATATTCTATTTAATTGTTAGGAAAATAAACTCTACTTGAAGTTTCATCTAAGCTAATCTAATGAAAATATTTACAGTAAATTAATTTTGACTGGGTTAATGCAATTATGAATTAAATGTCATTTTAGGAAAATAAATGTAAAATGAATAGGGATATTTAGCTTGATGATTAGAGAATGTATGTCTTCCATGAAGGATATATATATTTATAAAAATGTTGAGATTGAGGCGCGTATTTTTAAATTAATTTGTCACATAAAAGTGCATAGGTACCTCATGATGGACAAATTGATTACAAAATAGGCCCCTCCGGAAGGATATCTCTCAGCTTTTTTATAAATATTATTAATAAGTAATATATATATATGCTAGTAGCTTTAGGAATAGGGTTATGGTTACAATTAGAGATACTTGGTTCACAAGTAGGGTTAGGGTTAGGTTTATGTTTTGAAATTATGGTTAGGGTTACAATTTTTTGATAGAATCAGTATAAAGGTTATAATTGATCTCCAACCCTAACCTTAATTGAACATGAATCCTAATTGAACTTAATCCCATATTTGAATCATAACCATAATATCAACCCTTATTTTATCCTTAACCCTAAGTTCTATCATAGAACCCTAACCCTAACCTCAACCCTAGCACTAACACTAACCCTAACCCTAAACCTAATGCTAACCCTAACCCTAACACTAGTGCTAACCCTAACCCTAACCCTAACCATAAATATAACCTAGGCCCTAACACTAATGCTAGTCCTAACCTTAATGCTAGTCCTAACCTTAACCATAAGCCTATTACTAACCCCATTTCTTTCACTAACTCTAACCCTAACCCTAATTATACCTTATCCCTAACCTTAACCCTAATGATACCCTAACTCTAATGCTAACCCTAACGCTAATTATACCTTATCCCTAACCTTAACCATAATTGAACCTTGATCCTAATTAAACCATAACCCTAACCCTACTACAATTGAACCCTAACCCTAACCCTAAGTGAACCTTAACCATAATCCTATCGCTAAACCTAATTCTAACCTAATGCTAATTTAACCCTAACCCTATAACTAACCTAAAAGATTTATCTTGTAACCCTAATTGAACCCAAACTCTAATCATAATTACATTCTAACCCTAATCATTATCCTAGTTGAACCCTTAACCATAATTGAACCCAAACCCTAATCCTAATTACACTCTAACTCTAACCTTTATCCTAGTTGAATCCTAACCCTAAATGAACACTAAATATGCAAAGAGATCCTTCTCAAGGAGCCTAGTGCACTTTTATTTAAGAATTTGATGAAAAATTAGGAACCCTTAGAAATTGATTAAATAATTAGGGTTAAGGTTAGGATTAGGGTTAGTGTTAGGGTTAGAGATAGATTTAGGGTTAGGCATATGATTATAGTTAGTATTAAAATTAAAGTTAGGGTTAGGGATAGCGTTAGTTAGGGTAAGGGTTAAGGTAAGAGATAGAATTAGGGTTAGACTTAGGTTTAGGATTAAGGTTAGGTTTAGGTTTGCAATTGGGGTTAGAATTAGAAATAAAATTAAGGTTAGGATTAGGGTTAGGGTTACGAATAGGGTAAGGGTTATGGTTAGAGAAAAAAAATAGGGTTAGCATTATGGTTAGGATTAGAATTAGAGTTAGGGTTTAGGATATAGTAGGATTAGGATTACAACTAGGATTAGGGTAAGATATAAAATTAAGGTTTAAGTTAAGTTTAGGTTTAGGGTTAGGGTTTGGGTTGGTGTTAGGGTTGGAGTTGGGGTTAGGGTTAAGATTGGGCCTAGGGTTAGCGGTAGTGTAAGGGTTAGGCTTAGGCTTAAGATTTAGATTAGGGATAGGGTTAGGGTTAGAGATAGAATTAGGGTTAATGACAGGGTTATGGGTATGGTTAGAATTTTGGGTACAATTAGGGTTAGGGTTTGAACTTTTGTTTACACCAAGTTTGTGCTTTAATTAGGGTTATTTGTACGGTTAAGGTTAGGGTTAAGGTTAGGGTTAGGGTTCGAGTTAAATTTGTTGTAAAATTTAGAGTTAGTATTAGTGTTGGTTTTAGAGTTGGGGTTAGGATTAAGGTTAGGGTTAAAATTAGAGTTAGGGTTAAGGTTAGAGTTAGGATAAGAGTTAGGGTTAGAGTTATAAATAGTGTTAGCTTTAGGATTGGGTTAGGGTTAGGGTTAGAGTTACAATTAGTGTTACAGTTAGGTTTACTTTAGAGTTAAAAAAATTTATAGATAGAAATAGGGTTAGGGATATGGTTATAAATAGGTTCAGGGTTAAAGTTACAATTAGAATTAGTGTTATCTTTAGAATTGGGGTTAGGGTTAGAGTTATGGTTAGGGTTTAGGGTTAGAATTGTAGGGCTAACTATAATCATATGCCTAACCCTAAATATATCTCTAACCCTAGCACTAACCCTAATTGTTTAATCAATTTCTTGATAAATATATAAAACAAAATAAATATTTTAATTTATAATTTTATTTCAATGTGAAACCAAATATTATTAGGGTTGGAATTATTAACCATGTAAGAAATAATTAATAAAATCAACACAATATTTTTAAAGATTATATTATTTTTCTTGCACCCAAATCATTTCATTTTCTAAAATTATACTAAATTCTAACTTCTAAAAAATATTAAATATTTTATATTGGGAAGTTTTTAATTTAAATCTCTTTAATAGGTTTCCAAGAAAAATGCATCCCTACTTTTGCATTTTTGGATTTAATTAGATTGTATTATTTTTAAAATCTAAATAATTAATCATATAGAAAATAAATAAATAAACAATCACATCACCCAATATTTTCAAAGCTTAAATCTCATTCTAGAATTAAATTATGTGGATTCAATTAGATTATATTATTTTAAAAATACGAATAATTAATCATAGATTAAATAAATAATCAAATCAACAATATTTTCAAAAGTTAAATTTTATTATAAAAATAAATTTAAGTTATAATTTTTAAAATTCATAAAATATTAATTAGCCAATTGTTAAATATAAATTATAGCAATTGTCTAATACAAATTAATTAAATAAAATTACATATTCATTTTAAACTAATTTAGCAATTACTAATTGTAGTTTTGGAATAAATTAAATAAGAAATATTTAAATATAAAAGCAACCTTTCTATTTTATTTTTTCATTTATGCATGTCAATCATTTCATATTTTAAAAGTATACTACATTCTAGTTTCAAAAAAATCATAAAATATTTTGAAGTATAAAAGCTCTTGATTTATATATCTTTTTAATAGGTTGGCAAGGAAATAAATCTCTATTTCTAGATTTTTTTTAGTTCTATTGAATTGTATTGAGCTTTAAATTTAAATTAAATAATCAATGAAATCAACATTAATATTTTCAAAACCAAAAAAATAAAAAATAATTAAATCATCAAATTAAAATAGATCCAAAAAACAATGTCATGGAAAGACCCCTTACACATAAGGAATACAAATTATTTAATTAAAGTTAGGGTTGAGGATAAAGTTAAGATTAGGATTACACATAGGATTAGGGTAAGATATAAAATTAAGGTTTGAGTTAAGTTTAGGTTTAGGTTAGGGTTGGGGTTGGTGTTAGGGTTGGAGTTGGGGTTAGGGTTAAGATTGGGGCTAGGGTTAGCAGTAGTGAAAGGGTTAGGATTAGGCTTAAGATTTAGATTAGGGATACAGTTAGGGTTAGAGATAGAATTGGGGTTAATGACAGGGTTATGGGTATGGTTAGGGTTTTGGTTACAATTAGGGTTAGGGTTTAGATTTTTACTTACACTAGGTTTGTGCTTTAATTAGGGTTATTTTGTAGGGTTAGGGTTAGGGTTAGGGTTAGGTTTAGAGTTAAATTTACTGTAAAAGTTAGAATTAGTATTAGTATTGGTTTTAGAGTTAGGGTTAGGATTAAGATTAGGGTTAAAATTAGAGTTAGGGTTAAGGTTAGAATTAGGATTAGAGTTAGAGTTAGGGTTAGAGTTATAATTAGTGTTAGCTTTAAGATTGGGTTAAAGTTAGGGTTAGGGTTAGAGATAGATTTAGGGTGTGACAAATTGGTGTGCTTCCCACACACACTTTTTTTTGTCCAACGAAGATCTAACCTCATGTTGCACTAGCAAACCTTACTTGCGACTCCCTTACGGACAAGCCCTTTCTTCTTCCCAGACTATGCCTCCAGTACTCAAGTGTCCAACACTTGACTCACCTTCACACACACATACACACACACACACACACACACACACACACACACACACACACACACACACACACTGTAGAATGGTAGTGCATGTGGATCCTTCTCACGAATCTCCACTTAGGTGCCCCTGGCACTCCTTACACCCAGTGCAATCTTGTCCACTCCACTGGACTACTATTGCACCCTGTACAACCACTTCTTGGTCCAACCAAGTTCATGCCCATACCTCCCCCATAAGATGGGCTCATTGTGGAACTCCAAGTCATCACCTCCATCTGGTATACACCCTCGGTCCACTCCATTGCATACTCCCTGAGTACCCAAGCCAAGCCTCCCAACCTAGCGATAGATTAGACTTCGTGTATCCACCTTTGTTCCTTGCTCACTTTTGCACACACCCAGTGCATGCCCAACATCCCTAATGTTGGCATCCCATCTTAGCCACCTCAGTTCCTTGAACCCTCAAGCCACATTCCACCATGGGACAGCTAGACTCCTTGAGCTAGCTCTCCTTCGTCCATTCTCGCAAGCTTCCTTGGACTGGCTCCAAGCCTCTGTATACATGCCCATGTTGGTGAACCTTGTTCCTCATGCATCCAATGCATTCCAACCAACTCATGCACACATCCAAGCCCATCTCCTTGGACTTACCTTCCACCTTGCATACCTACTTGAGCCCCAAGCTCTACACCCATTGATCCATCCAAACCCTCTTTGACGCTAGACTCATCTCCAACTTGGTAGTGTTCTCGGAACATCCCACCTATGGACCATCACCATCTCTTTGGTATCCTGGAAGTCCCTGACTCCCATGTTTCGTCAATGCAACCCACTTTCGGTTACCCAACCGGACTCACCTTATGGCACGACTCCTTCCTAAGCACTCATATGGGGACTTTGTCCTCACGCCAACTCTGTTAGTATCGGGGAGTCCTAGACTCCACTCTACCTGTTATCCCACACTTCCAAGGGACTTGGGATCCCTAAGCCCAATGCAACATCTGATACCTCAAGGCAACCTAGAGTATGTGCCCAACACATCACCCCACTCAAACCGCTAACATGGATACCTGGTTCCACATCCCATGCCCACATAGCTCAACCCAACTCTTTGAGCTCGAACCATCCAACAAAGATAACCCATGCATTGGGCATCTGCCCACTCAGTAGGGCTTGGTTACTCTGCTTCACCAGTTCTAGGTCTTGGACAACTCCCTGGGAGTCATCCTCCACATTGGCTCAGCTACTTCATTTCACTGAGACTGGGACTTACAATATGCGTCCACCACCAAACCTCACTACCCAATAGTAAGGCAGGGTGAAACTTCTCTACCCCTAGGATCCATGTAGAACACCATGCTTGACCCCAAAGTAATGGTGGCAAGATTACTCTCCTTCATCCCTGAGGGGAGGTGTCCCTGGTAGTCCCAAACTCCCAATTCCCCTAGACACATATGTGCACTCCTAGCACTTGATCGAGTTCACTCCCTTCGAATGAACCACCCCCTCTATATAAGTTTTTTGGTTGAATCCCTGACAATGGTAGGATGCATCACCATTCTCAACAAATCCCCCAATTTTCAACTTTTCCATCTTGGGTACCTACACCACTTGTTTGGTATGGGCGAGTCCAACTCCCGAAGCCCTCCAAAGACCTCCAAACTCTGTCTCCAAAGCCTACTTCACTTTTCACTACTTGTGCATCCCAGATACACAACTTTTGCAATCCCGTTGCAACCTTGGATGCCCTACCCCAGAAAGGCTCGCCCTCACGTTGGCTCTTCACTTGGAGTGCTCACCCCGTGAGCTACTAGTCCCTTACATCCTCCCCCACTCCAAAACAGGCGACGCCCTCAACGTCAAACCATTCCGCTCAAATATTATTAGGGTTAGAATTATTAACCATGTAAGAAATAATTAATCAAATCAACACAATTTTTAAAAATATTATATTCTTTTTCTTTGCACCCAAATCATTTCATTTTCTAAAATTATACTAAATTCTAACTTCTAAAAAATATTAAATATTTTATATTGGGAAGTTTTTAATTTAAATCTCTTTAATAGGTTTCCAAGAAAAATACATCCCTACTTTTGCATTTTTGGATTTAATTAGATTGTATTATTTTTAAAATCTAAATAATTAATCATATAGTAAATAAATAAATAAATAATTGCAATGACAATACTTTCAAAGCTTAAATCTCATTCTAAAATTAAATTATGTGGATTCAATTAGATTATATTATTTTTAAAATATGAATAATTAACACAGAGTAAATAAATAATCAAATCAGTGCCACAATATTTTCAAAACTTAAATTTTATTATAAAAATAAATTAAGTTATTGTATAGGAGTGAATTTGCACCCCTTACAAAAATTCCCCTTTCACATACCTTCATCTTAGAAAATCAAATCTAAATGTGAAATTCTGCATCACCCAACTACCTTCCTTCCACTTGGCATCTAACTTTTATGTCGGTGAGAGAATATTTGTCGGGGACGCGTGCGCGGTGTGCAAGTGTTCACGCGGCGCACTTACGTCCCTGAAGAATTCATTAGTCTGAAGTTGGCAGAGGCATTACACTTTCAATTGGGGTCGATTTGTAACGTCCCTCTTCAACCAACTGACCCCAAAAATGGCAGATTCTTTCCACCTCTTTTTCAAATTCATCCATCTTCATCTCATTTCACCCTCTAAGCAACAAATTGGCATTCTCTTAGCACTTCTATCATTCTCTTCACTCTCAAGCAACACTGCATTGTAGCAACAATATTCCATCAACTCCACAAAGCAAGTGTGAAGCAAGCCATAGCAATGTGGACTTGGAAAGACCTCCTTCCATCACAATTGAGGTTGTGGTGACCTTTCCAAGTCCGCTTTCTCCTCCATTGGCTAGTGAGATTCTAGGTGGAGGTGATAACGTTTCACTCCTCTCCTTTGTGATTTGGTTGAGTAGCACTTTACTATTTTGTAGTGTTCATTGCATCTTTTACTTTCTTTACTTCTTTATCACATATTTCTATTCGTTGCTTTCTGGTTGTCTGTGGAGGTGGAAACACCAAAACGGGGGTCTGACTGAGGCAAACCCCTATACAACCCCAACAATTTCCCCCTCTTTCTTATGTGTAGGTGAACGTGCATTTGGAGCTAGTTGGCGAACTAGCACCTTGGTGAGATCATTTTCATTACTTTATCCTTCATCTATCTTCCTTATCATCTTCATTTGTACTTTTCATACTTTATTGTTCTGTTTTACTCATTCAAGAATAGTTAGCTAGGTTGTTAGTTCATTTTTTAGTAGTTTCTATTGTACTTCCTATCCTCTAGTCATATGGATGCCAACACGCCTGAGAGATTCTAGCACCCCATGTTGTCGTCCCAAAACTGCATTTTCGTCCTCGAACATAGAGTTGTCTATGGTACAGTACTGACTTTGAAAACCAACTCGCCTAGCCTAAACTTGGATTTTAGGTTTGAAGAGTGATTGAATTACTTTATAGTCCTCATCATTCTTGACCTCTATCTGAAACACCCCTTTAGAGTGAGAAGCCTTGTTGTTGTTGAAGGCATGCCATCTTCTCTGTCAATGCACAATCTCCTAGGCTTTGTGCATTTCGTCAAACCATTTGTTCTATAATCCCTACAATTTTGCACTTCGTGAAAGCTCCAACACTGACCTTGAAATCTTTGATACTAGTGCAGACCCCTTCTAAAATACCTGAAGCAGTTAATTTAAATCATGGTGATTCAAGGAGAAAAGGAATCAAATGGTATTGAAATTTCAACTATTATAAAATAAAACCACTTTAAACACACAAAATTAACCCTACCATCACGAATAAATTATCATTTCTTCTTCTTCTAATAATTTCATTTGTAATCTATCTCTAAGAACGAGTATGCACGATTATATTGCATGCCTCTCGCCATATTCAAATTCAATCATGCCCATGGTAGCGACCAATTTGAAGAGGTTGATTTGAGATTGAGTTTAGGTCTTCCAGTGTTTGATTTGTATAACAATGGTATGTTTTTTGGTTAAAATATCAGCATGTTTTGATCTTTGGGGAAATCCCCATTGCTAAAGATCTATTTTTTATTGATGTGTTTGTAGAAAGTAATTAGGAGGAGGAGTATTTGAGGGCTTTGGATGATGAATTTTAGGAAAGATTTGGGAATCCGGAATCTAGAGAAGAAGAAAAGCAACATGGAATTGCATCTGCTAATGGTGGGTCACACATGCATGGACTCGAAAGGGTTTATAGTGAAGCAATTTATGGGCATGATGAGAGGTAGGTAGATTGTATGAGAAGCTTTGTTCTGCAAGGCAGTAGTGAAGAGGCTAAGGATTCCTCAAAAAAACATGAGCACTATTCATGGCAAGATATCTTGCAAAGAAGATGAAAACATGTATTTCTAATATCCAATACCATATATAATTCTATGTGTTTATTACTGCCTGCCACAATCATTTGTAATGGTTGCCATATATAATTCTATACCTTTATTACTACCTTCCATGATCATTTGTAACGGTTTCCATGCAAATTCATGCAAAAATGTTTCATTCTCCATGCAAAACTTTCATGCATTCAATTGTCGTGTGCACGTCAATTTTTGCATGAAGAGTTTTTGTTTACACCAGGTTTGTGCTTTCATTGTAGAGCCTCTAACACTAACCCTAACACTAATGCTAACCCTAAACTTATATATATATTAATTTATAAATAATATATATAAAAAAACCTAGAGATATCCTTTTCGAGGCATCTATTTTTTAATCAATTAGTCACATAAAAGTGAAATAGACACGTTGAGAAGGATATCTCTCAATGTTTTTATATATTATTTATAAATTAATATATATGCTAGTAGCAGTCACAATGCAATATGGAAGATAAAATTATTATGGTTAAGGTTAGCATTAGGGTTAGGATTAGGATTATGGTTAGGGTTAATATTAGGGTTAAGGTTAGGGTTAGGGTTTGTGTTAAGGTTTGGGTTAGGAGTAGGTTTAGGGTTAGAGATAAAATGAGGGTTAGGATTAGGATTAAGATTATGATTAGTGTTAGGTTTAGAGGTAGAATTAGGGGTACGGTTAGGGTTATGATTAGGGTTAGAGATAGAATCAAGATTAGGGTTGGAGTTAGTATTAGTATTAGGATTAGGGTTAGGGTTAGGGTTAGGACAAGGGTTTACATCATGATTAGGGTTAGGATTAGATATAAAATGAGGATAAAGGGTAGGGTTAGGGTTAGAGATAGAGTTAGGGTTAGGGTTAGGGTTAGGATTAAATTCAAAATTAGGGTTATGGTTAGCATTAGAGATAGAATTAAAATTAAGGTTGGTGTTAGTGTTAAAATTAGGATTATGGTTAGGGTTAGGGCTAGCATCACGATTAGCATTAAGGTTAGGATTAGAGATAGAATAAGGATTAGGGGTATTGTTATAGTTATAAATGGAATTAGGGTTAAGGTTAGTATTGAGATTAGGATTAAGGTTATGGTTACAATTAGACATAGAATTAGGATTAGGGTTGGAGTTAGTGTTAGTATTAGGATTAGGGTTAGGATTAAGGTTCGAGATAGAATTACAATTAGGGTTAGGGTTAGCATTAGGTTAAGGATTATAGTTATGATTAGGGTTGGGGTTAGCATTGAGATTAGGGTTAGGGTTAAGATTATAGATAGATTTAGAATCAGGGGTAAGGTTAGGGTTAGAGATATATTTAGGGTTAGGGTTAGGATTATGTTTAGGGTTATGATTAGATTTATAATTAGGGTTATGGTTAGGATTAGGATTAGGGTTAGGGTTAGGGTAAGGTATAGCGATAGAATTAAGATTACCATTTGGATTAGAGTTAAGGTTAGAGTTATATATACAATTAGGGTTTGGGTTAGAGATAGAATTAGGGTTAGTTGTATGGTTATGGTTAGGTGTAGTCTTAGGGATAGAGATGGAATTAGGATTAGGGTTATAGTTTTCATAGAATGAAGGTAAGGGTTTTAACTATAGTTAAGAGTTATGATTGTTATATTTTTATATGTTATAGTTAGGGTTTGAATTAGGGTTACCATTGGCATTAGGGTTTGAATTAGAGTTAGGGTGATATATAGGGTTAGGGTTAGTGTTAGATATATAATTAGGGTTAGGGTTAGAATAAGAGTTAGAGTTGAGGTTAGGTTAGAATTAGAGTTAGAATTGAACCCTAACCCTAAACTTAACACTAACCATTACCCTAATTGAAATCTAATACTAACCCTAACCTTAATTTAATTCTAAATTAACTGTAATCATAACCCTAATTGAACCCTAACCCTAAACCTATTTGAACCTCAATCCTAACCCTAACCCCAAAATTTATCATAGAACCTTAACCTTAAGCCCACCCTTGACCGTAACCCTAATCAAAATTAAACCCCGATTGAGCCCTAACTCTAACTCTAAGTGAACACTTACCATAATTGAACTATAACCCTAGCCCTAATTAAACCCTAACCATAACTAAAACTTAACCATGACCCTAGCCTTAACCCTAATTGAAACCTAATCATAATTATACCCTAACCCTAATTGAGATATAAATTTAACCCTAAACCCTAATTGAATCATAACTATACTAATAATAACCCTTACCGTAATTGATCCCTAACCCTAATCGTAACCATAACCCTAATTAGAGTTAGGTTTACAGTTAAGATTAGGGTTAGGCTTAGGATTAAGGTTAGAATTAGGATATAATTTGGATTTGAACCCCAACTATAACCCTAACCTTAAGATTTATTATAGAACCCCAAACCTAACCCTAACCCTAATTGTAACCCTAAGTGAACACTAAACCTAATTGAACCCTAACTTTAACCCTAATTCAACCTTGATCTTAACCTTAACATTAACCCAAACCATAACCCTGATTAAACCCTAACTGTATTTGAATCATAACTATAATTAAATTGTAACCCTAGCTGGATCATAGTCGTAACCCTAAACCTTAACTAAATTATAACTATAATTGAACCCTAGCCCTAATCCTAACACAAACCCTTATCCTAATTGAATCGTAAAAGTTAGAGTTAGTATTAGTGTTGGTTTTAGAGTTAGGGTTAGGATTAAGATTAGGGTTAAAATTAGAGTTAGGGTTAAGGTTAGAGTTAGGATTAGAGTTAGAGTTAGTGTTATAATTAGTGTTAGGTTTAAGATTGGGTTAGGGTTAGGGTTAGAGTTACAATTAGTGTTACAGTTAGGTTTACTTTAGAGTTAAACTTTGTTATAGATAGAAATAGGGTTAGGGTTATGGTTATAAATAGGCTCAGGGTTAAAGTTACAATTATAATTAATGTTAGCTTTAGAATTAGGGCTAAGATTAGAGTTAGGGTTAGGGTTTAGGGTTAGAATTTTAACGCTAACTGTAATCATATGTCTAACCTTAAATCTATCTCTAACCCTAACACTAACCCTAATCCTAACCTTAACCCTAATTGTTTAATCAATTTCTTGATAAATATATAAAACAAACTAAGTATTTTAATTTATAATTTTATTTCTATGTGAAATCAAATATTATTAGGGTTAGAATTATAAACCATGTAAGAAATAATTAATCAAATCAACACAATATTTTTTAAAATTATATTCTTTTTCTTTGCACCCAAATCATTTCATTTTCTAAAATTATACTAAACTCTAGCTTCTAAAATATATTAAATATTTTATATTGGGAAGTTTTTAATTTAAATCTCTTTAATAAGTTTCCAAGAAAAATACATCCCTACCTTTGCTTTTTTGGGTTTAATTAGATTGTATTATTTTTAAAATCTAAATAATTAATCATATAATAAATAAATAAATAAACAATCACAACGACAATATTTTCAAAGCTTAAATCTCATTCTAAAATTAAATTATGTGGATTCAATTAGATTATATATTTTTTAAAAATATGAATAATTAATCATAGAGTAAATAAATAATCAAATCATCGCAATATTTTCAAAACTTAAATTTATTATAAAAATAAATTAAGTTATAATTTTTAAAATTCATAAAATATTAATTAACCAGTTGTTAAAAAATTTATTAAATTATAGCAATTTTCTAATACAAATGAATTAAATAGAATTACATATTCATTTTAAAATAATTTAGCAATTACTAATTGTAGTTTTAGAATAAATTAAAAAAGAAATATTTAAATATAAAAGCAACCTTTCTATTTTATTTTTTATTTTTTTGCATGTTAATAATTTCATATTCTAAAATTAAACTGCATTCCAATTTTAAAAAATCATAAAATATTTTGAAGTACAAAAACTCAAATTATTTAATATTCTGCAATAGTCAATAAAAATGCTCCTAAAATAAAGGAATATGCTTTTTTTCCGTTAGAGGAGTAGAGAACTCAATGGTTAAATTACCATTTTTGTTCTTTAATCAAAATGCATAAACTTCATTATAATGATGAAACTCCTCCTATGTCTCCGATACCAGTGCAGAGCTCTTCTGAAATACCTGAAGCAGTTAATTTAAATCATGGTGATTCAAGGAGAAAAGGAATCAAATGGTATTGAAATTTCAACTATTATAAAATAAAACCAATTTAAACACAAAAAATTAGCCCTACCATCACGAATAAATTATCATTTTTTTCTTCTTCTAATAATTTCATTGGTAATTGATCTCTAAGAATGAGTACGCACAATTATATTGCACGCCTCTCACCATATTCAAATTCAAATCATGCCCATGGAAGCGACCAATTTGAAGAGGCAGATCTGAGATTGAGTTTAGGTCTTCTAGTGGCTGATTTGTATAACAATGGTATGTTTTTTTGGTTAAAATCTCAGTCTATTTTGATCTTTGGAGAAATCCCCATTGCTAAAGATCTATTTTTATTGATATGTTTGTAGAGAGGCATTGGGAGGAGTATCTGAGGGCTTTGGATGATGAATCTTAGGAAAGCTTTTGGAATCTGGCATCTAGAGAAGATGAAAACCAACGTGGAATTGCATCTGCTAATGGAAAGTTATGCATGCATGGACTCAAAAGGGTTTACAATGAAGCAATTTATGGGCAATGATGAGAGGAAGGAGATTGTATGAGAAGCTTTGTTCTCTAGGGTAGTAGTGAAGAGGCTAAGGATTCCTTGAAAAAACACAAGCACTATTCATGGCAGGATATCTTGAGAGAAGATGAAAACGTGTATTTCTAATATCCAATACCATATATAATTCTATGTGTTTATTATTGCATGTCACGATCATTTGTAACAGTCGTCATGCAAATGCATGCAAAAATGTTTCATTCTCGATGTAAAACTGATGTGGCTGGCATTTGATGCGACTGTTTCAAATGCATGCAAAACGTTTCATTCTCCATGCAAAACTTTCATGCATTCAATTGTCGTGTTCCCATCAATTTTTGGGTGAAGAGTTTTTGTTTACTCCAAGTTTGTGTTTTCATTATAGAGCCTCTAACACTAACCCTAACAATAATGCTAACCCTAAACTTATATATATTAATTTATAAATAATATATATAAAAATGTCGAGAGATATTCTTTTCGAGGTATCTATTTTTTAATCAATTAGTCACATAAAAGTGAAATAGATGCCTCAAGAAGGATATCTGTCAACATTTTTATATATTATTTATAAATTAATATATATGCTAGTAGCAGTCGCAACGTAATATGGAAGATAAAATTATTATGGTTAGGGTTAGCATTAGGGTTAGGATTAGGATTAGGGCCAGGGTTAAGGTTAGGGTTAGGGTTTGTGTCAAGGTTTGGGTTAGGAGTAGGTTTAGGGTTAGAGATAGAATTAGGGTTATAATTAGGATTAAGATTAGGGGTAGTGTTAGGTTTAGAGATAGAATTAGGGGTATGGTCAGGGTTATGATTAAGATTAGGATTAGGGTTAGAGATAGAATCAGGATTAGGGTTGGAGTTAGTATTAGTATTAGGATTATGGTTAGGGTTAGGGTTAGGACAAGGGTTTACATCATGAGGATAAAGGGTAAGGTTAGGGTTAGAGATAGAGTTAGGGTTAGGGTTAGGGTTAGGATTAGAGATAAAATGAGGATAAAGGGTAAGGTTAGGGTTAGAGATAGAGTTAGGGTTAGGGTTAGGGTTAGGATTAGAGATAAAATGAGGATAAAGGGTAAGGTTAGGGTTAGAGATAGAGTTAGGGTTAGGGTTAGGGTTAGGATTAGAGATAAAATGAGGATAAAGGGTAAGGTTAGGGTTAGAGATAGAGTTAGGGTTAGGGTTAGGGTTAGGATTAGAGATAAAATGAGGATAAAGGGTAAGGTTAGGGTTAGAGATAAAGTTAGGGTTAGGGTTAGGGTTAGGATTAGGATTAGATTCAAAATTAGGGTTATGGTTAGCATTAGAGATAGAATTAAAATTAGGGTTGGCGTTAGTGTTAAAATTAGGATTATGGTTAGGGTTAGGGCTAGCATCACGATTAGCATTAAGGTAACTAGGATTAGAGAAAGAATAAGGATTAGGGGTATGGTTATAGTTATAAATGGAATTAGGGTTAGGGTTAATATTAAGATTAGGATTAAGATTAGGATTAGGGTTATGGTTACAATTAGACATAGAATCAGGATTAGGGTTGGAGTTAGTGTTAGTATTAGGATTAGGGTTAGGATTAAGGTTTGAGATAGAATTGCAATTAGGGTTAGGGTTAGCATTAGGATTAGGATTATAGTTATGATTAGGGTTGGGGTTAGCATCATGATTATGGTTAGGGTTAAGCTTACAGAGAGATTTAGAATTAGGGGTAGGGTTAGGGTTAGATATATAATTAGGGTTAGGGTTAGGATTAGGACTAGGATTAGGATTAGGGTTAGGGTTAGAGTTATAATTAGGGTTAGGGTTAGGATTAGGATTAGGGTTAGGGTTAGGGTTAGGGTAAGGGTTAGCGATAGAATTAAGATTATCATTTGGATTAGAGTTAGGGTTAGAGTTATATATACAATTAAGGTCTGGGTTTGGGTTAGACATAGAATTAGGGTTAGTTGTATGGTTAGGGTTAGGTTTAGTCTTAGGGATAGAGATGGAATGAGGATTAGGGTTATAGTTTTTCATAGAATGAAGGTAAGGGTTTTAACTATAGTTAAGAGTTATGATTGTTATATTTTTATATGTTATAATTAGGGTTTGAATTAGGGTTACCATTGGCATTTGGGTTTGAATTAGAGTTAGGGTGATATTTAGGGTTAGGGTTAGTGTTAGAGATATAATTAGGGTTAGGGTTATAATAAGAGTTAGAGTAAAGGTTAGGTTAAAATGAGAGCTAGAATTGAACCCTAACCCTAAAATTAACACTAACCATTACCCTAATTGAAATCTAATACTAACCCTAACCTTAATTGAATTCTAAATTAACTGTAATCCTAACCCTAATTGAACCCTAACCTTAAACCTATTTGAACCTCAACCTTAACTGTAACCCCAAACTTTATCATAGAACCTTAACCTTAAGCCCACCCTTGACCCTAACCCTAATCAAAATTAAACCCCAATTGAGCCCTAACTCTAACTCTAAGAAAAACACTTAATTGAACTCTAACCCTAGCCCTAATTAAACCCTAACTATAACTAAAACTTAACTATGACCCTAACCTTAACCCTAATTGCTACCTTATCGTAATTGAACCCTAATCCTAATTGAGATATAACTTTAATCCTAAACCCTAATTGAATCATAACTATACTAATAATAACCCTTATCGTAATTGATCCCTAACCCTAATCGTAACCATAACCCTAATTAGAGTTAGGTTTATAGTTAATATTAGGGATATGGTTAGGATTAAGGTTAGAATTAAGATATAATTTGGATTTGAACCCAACTATAACCCTAACCTTAAGATTTATTATAGAACCCTAAACCTAACCCTAACCCTAATTGTAACCCTAAGTGAACATTAAACCTAATTGAACCCTAACTTTAACCCTAAATAATATTAACCCTAATTCAACATTGATCTTAACCTTAACATTAACCCTAACCATAACCCCGATTAAACTCTAACTGTATTTGAATCATAACTATAGTTAAATTGTAACCGTAGTTGGATCATAGTCATAACCCTAAACTTTAACTAAATTATAACTATAATTGAACCCTAACCCTAATCCTAACACAAACCCTTATCCTAATTGAATTGTAACCCTAGTTAAACCATAACCAAAACCTTAGTTTAACCCTAACCCTAATTAAACCCTAATTGAACCATAAACCTATCTAGAACCCTAATTGCATCTTAACCCTAACTAAACCCTAATTTAATCCTAATCATATTATAACCCTAACCCTAACCCTAATTACACCCTAACACCAATTTAATCATAAACCTAATTATACCCTAACCCTAAATGAGTCCTAAGTGAACCCTAATTGAATTGCAACCCTAACCCTAATTTAATCCCAAACCTATTACTAATCCTAGTCATAAATCTAATCCCAAGCTTTATTCTAGAATCGTAATCCCAAGTCTAAATGATCCTTAATTGAATTGTAACCCTAACCCTAATTGAATAATAACCCTATTTGAACCCTAACCCTAACCCTAATTGAATCCTTATTATAAGCCTTATTGAATTCTTTATACTCTAATTGTACCCTAACCTTAACTATACCCTAATTTAACTCTTACCCTAACCCTAACCCTAGCCCTAATTTATAAACTAATATTAATGTCTTAATATTAGTTTATAAATTCGATATTAATGATAAATATTACAAAAAAAAATATGTATTTTAATCTAGAATTCTATTTCTATGTGAAATGAAGTATTATTAGAGTTAGAGTTAATAATTATATAAAAAAATAATTAATCAAATCACCATAATAGTTTTAATTTCTAAAATTTATAAAGCGTTTATTATCTAGTTTCAAAAATAATCAATTAAATTATGTTAATTATCATCTATTACAGCTGAAATTTAATAAAGCTAAATATTATTTTTAAAATAATTCACTAATTACTAATTATAATTTTGGAATAAATTAAAAACTAATTTTACAATAAATTAAGAACTAAAATATAGATATATAAAATAAAAATTTCTACTATTTTTTCTTTATAGACATCATTTCATTTTATAAAATTATACTAAAATCTAACTTCAAATAAATCATAAAATATTTTACATATGTTCTTTAAATTTGAATAATTAATCATATAGTAAAAATAAATAAATAATCAAATGTCCACAATATTTGTAAAACTTAGATTTCATTCTAAAATTAAAGTAAATTCTTATTTCTAAAATTCATAAAGTATTTATTATCTAGTTTTGAAAACAATTAATTAAATTATACTAATTATCCATTACAAATAAAACTTAATAAAAAATAAATATTAATTTAAAAATAATCTAGTGGTTACTAATTATAATTTTAGAATAAATTAAGAGTTAATAAATATTTATAAAATAAACCTTTCTATTCATATTTTTGGAATAAATTAAAAACTAATTTTACAATAAATTAAGAACTAAAATATAGATATATAAAATAAACTTTTCTACTCTTTTTTCTTTGCACTCACATCATTTCGTTTTATAAAATTATACTAAAATCTAACTTCAAATAGATCATAGAATATTTTACATATGTCCTTTTATATTTTTTAGTTCAATTAGGTTGTATTGTTCTTTAAATTTGAATAATTAATCATATAGTAATAAATAAATAAATAATCAAATGGTCACAATATTTGCGAAACTTAGATTTCACTCTAAAATTAAAGTAAATTCTTATTTCTAAAATTCATAAAGTATTTATTATTTAATTTTGAAAATAATTAATTAAATTATACTAAGTATCCATTACAAATAAAACTTAATAAAAACTAAATATTAATTTAAAAATAATTTAGTAGTTACTAATTATAATTTTTGAATAAATTAAGAACTAATAAATAAATATAAAATAAAGCTTTCTATTTTTTTCTTTCTTTAGACCTAAATCATTTCATTTTCTAAAATTATTGGAAAATCTAACTTCAAAAAAATCATAAAATATTTTACATATGTACTTTATTTTTCAGTTCAATTTTTATTTTTCTTTTTTCTTTTTTTTTTTTAATAAAAGGGTAAAAAATTTATTAATCAAAGAAAGTAGTACAAGATAGGAAAGTACAAGCACCTCCCATGGGGGAAAGAAACACCTAGAAAGCACTCAAGTAGAACCTAGGTAATATCTCATATCATTTGTAACCAAGTCCTCCAACTCTTGAGCAAGATCCCTAGGAAGACTGTCCCAATCATCCACAATCCAATTCCTCGTCTTCTCTAAAGCCCATCTAGCCAGCCCATCAACCACCTTATTATATTCCCATGGGATATGGCAAAAGGTGATAAAATCCAGAACTCCTCCAATACAGGTGATTTTCTTAACCACCATAGCTAAGTGCCAGCTAACATCATCAACTTGACTCTTGTTCAGCAAGTCAATCACAATCTGAGAGTCAGATTTGCAAATAACTCTCCTCCAACCAAGGGCATATGCCCGTTTCAAAGCCAAAAGGATAGCCAATGCCTCCATAAGATTATTAGAATGTTGCCCCTTATACTCAGAGAAGAAAAATTCAACCACTCCAGAACTATCCCTTCCCACTCCACTAACCCCAACATGCCTAGGATTGCCTCTAGAAGACCCCTTCAATATTTATTTTTAGAACCCCAGTAGGAGGGGGAATCCAATGTCCCTCCCTATAAATATTTCCTCTAGAACTCCACCCAAAACAAGGCTTAGGCCTGACCCTATCACCAATTGAAATCCCTGGGAAATGGGCCACTCTTGCATCACCGGGGTCCACAGGAATTGATAGGTCACATTTGGAAGCTAAAGTCTCTAGGAGAGCTCCTAGAATTCACAACCACACCTGACCCACCTGAAGCTTCTTATCCAAAAAAATCATGCAGTTGCACTCCAACCAAATGTGCCAGATGATCAAGCTGGGACCAATGAACCAGGCAATTTGTAAGAAGGAAGCCTTAACAGGAAGGACCCCAAGACCCTGCCAAAACTCTTCCAAGGAAGAGATATGTTTGCACTGATGATTCCAAACCTCCCACCACAAATTCTAGATTGTACTAACAAAGGGACACTAAAAGAAGAGATGAGAGGAAGTATCCTCATTAATCAAACACAAGAAGCACATTTAAGGGCCCTGAATCCCATGTTTCTAAAGATTCTCCCAAGTCAAGCATTTATTATAAATTACCAACCAAGAGAAAAAGTTGCATTTGGGCCAAGAAAATTTATTCCAAATATGTTTCCACCAAGGAACCCAACACTGCCAAAAGCCTGCTTATCCAACACCCAATAACTAGAGGCAACAAAGAATTTACCTCTCGGATCATGACCCCAAGCAAGAACATCTCTCTCAAGAAGAGAACTGCAACCCCTGCCAGCCAAGATAGAAGCCAACTCTTGTTGATCCTCCATAGAACCCCCTAGCGACCACTCATGCACGTCCTTCCACTTAAATCCCACCACCTACCCCAAAGCCTAAGGAGCTTTAAAGTCCATAACTCTTCTCCAACCCACCTCTAGAAAGATCCTACATAAATCTTGTAAGTGAGGATGAGAAGATAGGATAGGAGGGAATCAATCCCAAGAATCATACCAAAAAGAGCATTTGAGCCTCTGTTGTAAATCCAAAAAAGACCTTTTTTACCAATTTGGCACCTCCTTTAAGAGTACTCCAAATCATGGAACCCTTCCCCATAAGACTAAATCTAGGCACCTCTGCTCTCTCCACATCCCCAAGATATTTGTAAGTAAGAATCTTGGCCCAACACTAATGTTGTTGTGAGCATCATCACCAATAAAGCTTAGCCACCAAGGTTTGACCATTCCAATCTGCCCTTCGCAATCGTAGACCCCCTTCCTATTGTGGCTGACACACAACATCCCACTTGATCAAACTCCATTTTCATAAAAGAAGATTACCAGACCAAAGAAAATGACCAAAAAGGCTCTCAAATTCTTTGATGAAATTAGCAGGGGCCGACAACTCGAAACATCTATATATCGAAAGGGCTTGAACCACAAACTTTAGAAGAGTAACTCTACCAGCTGAGGAGAGCCACCTGCAAGTCCAATGATAAAATGTTTTCCAAAATTTATCAATCACATCTTACCATTAACCCCCTTGGAGAAAGCGAATAGCCAGAGGAATACCCAAATAAATGAAAGGAAGCAAACCAATCTAAAACCTTAAAATCCTAGCAATTCTTTGTTGAATAAGCTTCGAGGTATTAAAGAAGTAAATACATGATTTACTCTCATTGATGCTTTGTCTCGAAGCAGCCAAATAACAATCCAAGGTATTCCTCAAGTTAACCACTTCATCCACTCTAGCCAACCCCATCAAGGCAATGTCATCTTCAAACTGTAGATGGGATTGAGAAGGTAAATTGTTACCCCACTTCCATCCCTGAATAAGATCGCACTCCACCCGAGATTTAATGAATCTTCCTAATCCTTTTGCCATCAGAATGAATAAATAGGGGGATAAGGGATCCCCTTGCCTAAGGCCCCTAGATTCCACAAACATATCAGAAGCCTCCCCATCAATAAGAACAAAGAAAGAAGAGGAAGCAACACAACTCATGACCCAATCAATCCAATCACTACTAAATCTGAAAGCTCTTAAAATCTTGGATAAAAAAGACCATTTTACATGATCATACACTTTAGCCATGTCCAAATTAATAAACATAGCCTTCTCCCTAGAAGAAGCCATAAAATGAATAGTCTCAGCTGTAATGACAACACCATCCAAGATCTATCTACCAACAACAAAACTAGCTTGTTCCTTAGAAATCAACCTGTTCAACCATGGCTTCAAACGTTCAACAATCAGTTTGGTGATTATTTTGTACACCACATTGCACAAAGCAATTGGTCTAAAAAGATAAAAAGAATAAACACCCTCCTACTTAAGGATAAGAGAAAGAAAAGTGGTATTCATGGCATGCAACAATTGCTTATTCCTATGAGACTCTTGAAAACCTTGAGCAAGTCAGGACTGATCACCTCCCAAAACTCCTCGAAGAACTCAGCTAGAAACCCATCAGGGTCTGGATCCTTTCCTTTCTTCAACTAAAACGCAATCTCTTCCAATTCCTTCAAGGTAATGGGTTTGATAAGAGCATCATTCATGTCCTTGGTTACCAGAGAAGGGATACAAGCCAATATAGAAGCTTCCTCCTCACTAGCAGGAGGGGAGTCTTCAGAGAAAAGAGTAGAAAAGAAACAAACAAACTCACTCGAAATCTCAGAAGAAGAGATAATAGCTCCCCCAGAAGAACGAAGAGAAGAAATGACATTACCTTGCCTTCTATCTTTCACTGAGTTGTGAAAAAAGGAGGTATTCCTGTTACCTTCTTGTAGCCAATAAATTTGGGACTTCTATTTCCAAAACATTTCCTCCCTAAGCTCCCACTCCTCCACCTCCTTTACCACAACCACTTCTAGCCTGCATAGCTCAACTAAGAGCCCCTAATCCTTGATCTACCGAGTTACATAATCCAAGTGCACTTGAGCAGCTCTTTTTAATAGGAAAACATTGCTAAAGTGACTTCTATTCCAACGATTCAACCTGTATTTTATATATTGAAGTCTCTTTACAAAAGAGTACATAGCAGTACCAAAAGCTTGCCTCCCTTCATCCCACCATCTAGGAATGAGATCATGGATCCTCTCATCCCTAAGCCACATTAGCTAAAATTTAAAAGATGTGTTATGGGAAGCAGAAGCCAATTGGGCAGAGATTTTAATTGGCCAATGGTCTGAACCACGCCAGTCCAAGATTTCAAAGCTCATCACCCACTTATCACCAACCCAAAATATAGACACCAAAAACCTATCTAGCCTTTCTAAAATGGCATCTTCACCCATTCTCCTATCGTTCCAAGTAAAAATACCGTTTGAGGGCTTGATATCCACCAACCGCAAGCGATCCATATTATCCCTCAGGAGATCAAAGGAGGGGTCCAATTGAGTAATACCACCTCGTTTCTCCTCAAGGGAGGAAATCACATTAAAGTCACTTGCCATAATCCAGGGAAGAAAAGGATCCAAAGATCACAGATAACTAACATGAGACCACAAAAACACCTTACCAGGGATGTCTGAAGGAGCATAGATGTTAGAGAAGAGAATTATCTCCCCCAATTCCAAGTTAGATGCCACAAAAGAGATAGAATGTCTACAAGAGGACCACCAAATGGGGGTAACCTGCCGAGGATCCCATAAGCACGCAAGACCATTAGAGCTACCCTGTGCACCCACACACTGGCATAACCCTCTATTTCAAATCTTAGAAGCGTACTACATCATACCATCAACCGAAAACTTGGTTTCCTAGAGGAAGACCAAATCCGAAGAATGAACATGAACCAAATCACGAATAGCCTTTTGTTTAGGGATACTATTTATACCCCTTACATTCTAGGATAACATAATCATCGCGGAGGGTGGGAGAAATGAGAATCCAATGTCCTCACCAAACCAACCTTAGCCAACATCTCACTAGTTGACCAACTTTACCTTTTCCTGATCCTTCTTTCTGCCTACCTTTTGAGGCTTTTCTAGAACACCCTTTTTTAAGGGTTTCTATTGTAGAACCAAGATAGGAGAAGAAGAGGAAGATTTATTTTTACTAGATTCATCCAAACCTTTCCCACCTGTATGACCAGTACCCAAAGCCTCCTTTAGGACACTAGAATCCCCAGGCACAACAATAGTGGAGAGGGCTTTAGAATCCAACAATGTCCCATAATCTACCACGAGAATCGAAACTAAGGTAACCTCAGGGTAAGAAGATGAATGATTCTCAACTACAGGAGCAACCTCAACTTGCATATTGAAGGGGACCCCCTCCTCATGAACTAACTCATCTAGAGAATCAAACCTATTAAACGTCTCCTCTTCCTGCCTATCTCTAAGAGTCCTCTTTTGACCACAATTTTTATTACACGACTTAATTGGCAAAAACCCATCTTTGTCCACCACCATTCCCTCCATAGGCACCTTACCCTTTTTGGCCATGGATGAAGAGTTGGGAGGAGTAGCACTAGAACCAAAAGAATCTATAGCTTTGGGGCACTTTCTTTGAGGGTGACCATATTCATGGCATAAACGACACCGAAATGGCAACATCTCATAATCCAACTATTGAGTCCAAGAAGTTGTCCTAATGCTTATATCAACTAAGTCTGACAAAGGATTATTCAAGTCAATATCCATGCGCACACAGGCATAAGAAAGAACCTGTTTGGTTAGGGTATGCTATGAAGGCCTGATAGGCTTGCCGATCAAATGCGCTATCATCTATAGAATATCACTTCGCCAACATTCCAATGACAAATAAGGAAGATGGACCCAAACTAGAACTCTAGATGGAAGCTCCTCTGCAAAATTGAAACCTATATGCCAAGGTTTGATAAAGAGGCCCACCTAATTGTAGAAATAAGCTCCACCTTCAAATTCCCAATTCCTATCCATAGTGCATGAAAAATCCACCATAAAAAAGTTATTGGCAACAATCAATATGTCAAAGTCCCCCTTTGGGTTCCAGGTCTTGCAAATCCACAAGTCCAGGAATAGACGTGATACCCCCATCTCCATAAATTTGTAGATTAAGACATGATTACAATAATAATTCACATCATTAGCAACAAATTTTGGTTGTATTACCAACATCGGTCGATCTTGTGATCTCTCCAAACACCCATTAATTTTCTTCAGACGAAGACCACCATTTCTAGAAAAAACCTGCTCATTATTTTCCAAAGTGGAGGAGGACGGATCACGTCTTGGTGAAGAAGAGCCTAAATTCTATAAGGCTGACACACAAGACCAAAACCCACACAACACCCACTATAAGAAAGGTTCAGCCAAAGGCCACGCAACACACAAAGAAGAAAGTGCCTATCCTTCCCACCATAGCTACCAAACACAACTCGATGGAAAAGGTAGAATGAAACAGTTGATGAAGAGAAAGAAACTCAAAGAACAAAACTCCAGTGGAAAAGACCCCCCCCCTCCCGCATACAAGAATTGTTAGATTCTTTGAGAAGTGAGAATCGAGCTAGGATCCGATGTTGGTCGCAAATCACATGCAACTCCAATCAGCAAATGAGCAAAGATCAAAATAGTAGAATGAAGAGAAAATTTGAAATGAGAGAACAACTGAGACAAAGCAAGAGAATTTTGAGAATACTCTCATGATTCTCACTAAACAATCACTGAACTAGCTGAACTAGTGAAGGAACTAGTGAAGGTGAGAGGAGAGTGCTCAATATATAGAAGAATAAGGGAAAATACATCCAAGAGGTGCATTAACTCCTACTACCCATAAAAGGTGGGAGGTTATCACCTACTTGGTAAATGACAAAACATGTGGCATAACCTCCTCAAGTGAAGACAAGAGAGAGGTGGCACATAAAGCTAGAAGAGGGTGAGAAATCTAGCTAACCCATAACCTACCCAGGTAAAAATAGAATAGTGGTTATGAGAGGTGGCACAACAAGCCAAAAGAGGATGTGTAACTCAACTACCCATGTATGAGGAGAGAGTGACACATGTAGCCGATGTATTTCACCACATGTCCTCATATTAACCACTCCTAATAAACCTAAGCAAGATTAAATAATATGTGTAGGAAAAAGAAATACCCCTTAACATAAGGAAATTAAAAAACCTACACTAACACCCCCCCTTAAGCATAGCTTTGGTGGGTGAAAAAATGGGTCCCAACAAATGAGGCCATGCTAGGTACCCATGTACATAGAGACCCCCCCCAAAAGAATAAGCCCCCCTCAATAAGAGGAATAACCCCCCCTGAATAGAGAGAGTAGGACTAAGTAGCCCCTCCTGAAGTAGACACCTGCCACACCCCTAGCAAAGCTCATAAATGAATGAACTTTCTCTCTGTGAAGGGTTTGGTGAAGATGTCCGCAGTATGAGCTCCAATGTAGAACAATACTTAAGATCAATGATGCCTTCCTAAATCAACTCCCGAATGTAGTGCATATGTATCTCAATGTGTTTTGTCCTTTAGTGATGAATTGGATTCCTTGAGATCTATATAGCACTCTGATTATCACAAAAGATGACTATAGGATTTCTGAATGGAATGCCAAACTCAATGAGAATATTCTAAAGCCAAATAGCCTTAGTGGTGGCATTAACTACCCCTCGATACTCAACCTTTGTAGATGAAAGAGCAATTACAAAATGATTCTTGCTAGACCAACAAATTGGACTGAAACCAAGAGAGAAACAATACCCAGAAGTGGACTTACGATCTCAAGAATCGCTTGCCTAATCTAAATCTATATGTCCCACCAAGTCAATATCCACACCCGCTACATAGTGAATCCCATAACTGTGAGTACCCTTAATGTAGTGGAGGATCCACTTAGCTACTTTCCAATGCAACTCATGTGGCTCTAGCATTAATCGAGAGACCATGCCCACAAAATATGAAATGTCAGGTCTAGTATGAGTCAAGTAGATGAGACTCCCAACAAGTTGGCAATATAAAGTGCCATCAACAAAAGGTGAGGAACACTTAGCCTCAAGTTTGACCCCTGACAAAAATGGAGTCGGTGCAGGCTTACAGTCAGCCATGCAAAATATGGAGAGCATGTCAACTACATACTTGGGTTGTCCAAGGAAGATACTCAAAGATGACTAAGTGATCTCAATCCCTAAGAAATAATGCAAAAGACAAAATTCTAACATCAAAAATATATCATATAGAATAGTTTTCACTGCCTTGATGGTGGATGAGTGACTCCCAGTGATCAACAAGTCATCGACATATAGAACAAGAAATGTGAGAGTGTCATCTTGTTGCAAAATGTAGACGTTCAGATGAGAATGACATCGAGTGAACCCAACTATCAGAAGGAAGGAGTCCATCTTGGCATACCAAGCTTGAGGAGCTTGTTTAAGGCCATAAAGAGACTTTCAAAGATGACACACAAGTGAAGGATCCTGGATGAACCTTTGTGGATACTCTATGTAGATTTCCTCCTAAAGGCCACCATGAAGAAAGACACTCTTCGCATCCATGTGATGAACTTCCCAACAATGGGCTGCAACTATAGTAAGGACAAGTCAGATGGAATTCATCTTAGCAACTAGTGCAAAAGTCTCAGAGTAGTCAATCTTGAGAACTTGGGAGAATCCTTTTGCAACCAAGTGAGCCTTATGCTTATCAACTGACCCATCTACTATAAATTTTTTTCTGATAGATTCACTTGCATCGAACAAGTTTCCTTCCTTTAGGAAGAGGGACTAGATCCCATGTGTGATTCCTCTCTAAGGAATTGAACTCTTCCTACATTGTAGCATCCCACTTGGGAATACCTAAAGCTTCTTGAAAAGACTATGGATCAGAAGTTGAAGCAATGAAGAGATGAGGAGCCTACTGAACCTGTGACCTGGTTCTTCTAGTATCTAATGGATCACCAACCCAATGACCTACTGATTCCAATGTCTAACGAGCCCAAAGAGGTGCAAGGGATGGAGAGTCTGGAGGAGAATCATTTCTCTTTGAATGATGGCTAGGAGAAGAATGTGAATCCACACCATCATTGTCACCATCTGAAGTGGAGGGAGAAAACTCCTCATCAAGACTAGGATGATTAAGATCCTCTAAAGAACTATCATCATCATGGACGGGCTCTAATATGATAGTGGAAGGAGAAGTGGTAAGAGAAGAATTCAAAGGGCTCTCCTCACTCCTCTCAATTCGAGCAACTCTTGAGTGGTAGGATGGAAAAGCCTATAGCCTTTGACATCATCTAGATACCGAACAAATATGCAAGGCTTGCTCTGCGGATCCATAGCCTTGTGTTTCTCTGCTGGTATGTGGGCCCATGCAAGAGAGCCAAATACTCTAAAGTGCTTAATTGTGGGTTTCCAACTAGTCCAAGCTTGAAAAGGATTACCCCCTTCATAGCTTTGTGAGGAACTTTATTTTGGATGTAACACACACAGTTGATGGTCTCTGCCCAGTATTGAGGTGCCAAAGATTTAGAGTGAATCATACAATTAGCCATCTCTTTTAAGGACCTATTCTTGAGTTCTGTGACACCATTCTGCTAAGGAATGTATGGAATTGTGCACTACATGTTGATACCTTCTAAAGCACAAAACTGTTCAAATTGATGATTAACATATTCACCCCCATTATCTGTACGCAAAATCTTAATAAACTTCCCAGACTGTTTCTCTGCAAAAGCTTTGAAATCCTGAAAATGCTCAAAGATCTCAGACTTTTGTTTGAGAAAGTAATCACAAGTGTATCTAGAAAAGTCATCAATAAATGTCAAGACATATCTAGCCCTGCCGAAAGACGGTTGTGGAAATGGTCCTGCCAAGTCACTGTGTACCAACTCTAATAGTTGTGTAGCCCTCCATGCTTTTCCTTTACCATATTTCTCCTCAAGATGCTTACCAAGAATACATCCTTGGAAAACACCATCAGAAAATCAAATAGAAGGCAACCCCATAACCATATCCTACTGACTGAGTTGCTGCAAGTAATGGTAGTTCAAGTGGCCAAACCGTTGATGCCACAAACAACTCACCTCATTTGCATGAATGAGTAAGGTTGTCGAAGGAGAGTCAGGAAAAAAGTGAGAAAACTGATATAGTCTAGAATGATGATCTGCTTTTCCCATGACAATTGTAGACCCATTATGTATTTCACTAAGTTCCACTATATTTGGAGTGAACTCAACTCGCTTACCATAACCAGTGTGAGTGATTTGATAAATAGATAGGATATTAGTTGATAAAGATGGAACAAAAATAACATCCTCAAATGTCCCTTCACCCACATCAATAGACCCTTTCCCATGCACTTCAACAGGAGTGTCATCACCCATTAATATGGTAGGTATAGAACATGGCTCCAAAGAGGTAAAATTATCCTCTGACGAGGCCATGTGGTGTGAAGCACCCGAGTCAATGATCCAATAATTTGGTTGTGAAACAATGGTAACTAGGGCCTTGCCCTTTCCTTTGCCCTTACTTTTGTCTGTGTCCTTCGAAGAACCTTCTAATGAACTTTGTTTGACTGAATCAGGCACCTTGATATTGTTCTTTTCTAGAAGATGAGAAAGGTGATCGATTTGCTTCTTTAAACACTTATGTTCATCATGACTAGGCCTCTTACAATGCGAGCACTTGACCTTCTACTTATTAGGTTGATCACCTTTTGATGAAGAGGTATAATTATCTACTTTTGAAGCAATATGTTTTTGATCTTTCTTCTTCTCTCCCTAGTTCTTTTGTTTCTTATCCTTCTTGCTAGGCCCTTTCTATTCTTTTGTGCCCTGATTGACAGTTAAGGCATGTGCCTTAGAGGGATTAATTGTACCCATTAGAATGAATTTGTCCTACTCCCTAGTGAGCTCTACAACAAATTCATCTAGAGAAGGCATTTTGTAAGTTGAACCTAGGGCACATTTTGTAGCATAGAATGTAGAAACAAATACAAAATAGTTAGGACTAAGTTTAGAAAGAATACTCAATATTAGTTGCTTATCATCCTTCTTGATTCCACACTATTCTAACTGCAATCTAATGGCCTTCAATTTTGTGAAGAAGTCCTATATAGTGTTAAAGCTACTAGGACTTAACCCTATGAGTTCAATCTCTAACTGATGACCCCTTAACTCATCTTGCTTACCAAAGAGGCTTTCCAATTTAGTCCACACATCATTTGGTGTTTTAGCAGACTCAATATGAAAAATAACGCTAGGAGAGATGGACATGCACAAAGTACCAAATGCTTCATCATATTTGTTAAACCATTTAATCTTTTCTGCATCATATTTTGGTTCAGTTTTAAGTCCCATTATTACATGATGATATCCATGTCTTTTCAAATATATTATCATCTTAGATTTCCATTCAAAATAGCTATATGGAGTTAAAATTGGAAGTGTAGATGCATCCATGAGTGCAGAAAAGAAGATTGCAAAGCAGAACGAAAAGTGCAAAAAAGAAGAACACTAGACACCCCCCCTTTTCACTAGTTTTTGAAATGACCCCCTAGAAATTACAATGCTAGCACTTTATAATTAGTGCTCGATTACAATGCAAAAAATTAGATCTTTTAGACTATTATAGGGCCTAAAATGTCCAAGAAACTGAAACTACAATTCAAGTATAATATGAGATCAAATTGAGAGCATCAATGCTGAGTACATTGAAAAATATGAACTCTAGAAAAAATGGCACCAAAAACGGAGTCCGTTTGCACAAGTTATGGCTCCTAGAAGGTCTCAAAATGAGAACTACGCAACAAATTCTAGAAGAATCTTCAATTTTTGGGAATCTAGAGCATCAAATTAGAAAACCAACTTTTCCATTGTGTTGAGCACAAAATTCTAGCCCAAATAAAAAAATGCTCTGAAAAAGGAGTTAAAATGACTGAGATATTGGCCTTCAAAGTTCGACTGAAAAATCAAAAAGCTCAATGGAAGGGGGTCCAATTTTTTTCTTATGAATTGATGACATCACGTTGACGTGATGTTGATGTCAGAAAATCACTGAATTAAATTTTACAGTCAAGAGGGTGTAAAAAAAGGATATTCTCCACCTTTGCGTCAGAATGTTCTCTGGCTAGAAGAAGTCGATAGAATATTCTATATGGGCACCAAAATATACCTGAAATCTTTTGACTAAATATTTTTAGAGAATATTCGGATTGCTGGCTTTTATGAGTTTGCCCGACCGATTGTTGGAAGCTACTGCTAGGATTTATGAAGATTGTCACCCGAATTTTTAAATGCAATTGTTCAGAGTTTTCAAAAAAGTAGTCATTGCTTTAAGAAACCCTCGTCAGTATGTTGAATGGAGTGTCAGTCGTGTGGAGGTGGGTGGATTCCCCTTGTACCATTTGTGGTACCCTGTACATGCACAGTACTCTGCAATAATGTAGGTACCTATGTACTAAAAACCAAAAAAATTGCTTTATTTATTTATTTTATTTAATTTAATTTCAATTTTTATTTTTATTTTTCAATTTTTTGCAAATAAACTTAATCGCCTAGATTTTAAATTTTCAAAAAAAAATTTCAAAACAATTTTGATGAAATAAATATTATTTTAAAAAAAAAATCATACAATATAACACTGCAGGGATCGTACGACTCAGAGTGTAATTTTTTTTTGCCTCAGAAATGACTTTCTCCGATTTCAACAAATGGGTAGTTGATCATTAGGTTCTTGGTCCTTTTGAGCACAATGGTGAGGTCCGTTTGGGCTGAAAGTGCTCTGATTTGATGGCTACCTCCAGGAACCACACTGAAACCCCTGTTTTGCAACTGGCTCCTCCGATCTCCAATTTCGGTGAAACGAAAGCCAATATTGACTTTCTCAAGCCTTTTGGGCACTATGGAAATACTGAAAACGCCTCCAGGATTACCAGAAAGTTGCAATCACCTAGATCTCACAAGAACCAAATATGCAACCTAGATTATACAGATACTTATTTTTCCTTTAAACTGTTCATGTTAGAGGAAAATGCTAGCTCTGGATTAGTCTCAAATCTCTCTAAGAAATTAGATAATAAAAGTTAACTAAACCAAACAAACAAGCTTTGATACCATATTAGATTCTTCGAGAAGTGAGAATCGAGCCAAGATCCGATGTTGGTCGTAGATCACATGCAACTCCAATCAACAAATGATCAAAGCTCAAAATAGCAGAATGAAGAGAAAATCTGAAATGAGAGAACAATGGAGACAAAGCAAGAGAATTTTGAGAATACTCTCGTGACTCTCACCGAACAATCACTGAACTAGTCGAACTAGTGAAGGTGAGAGGAGAGTGCTTAATATATGGAAGAATAAGGGAAAATACATCCAAGAGGTGCATTAACTCCTACTGCCCACAAAAGGTGTGAGGTTATCACCTACTTGGTAAATGACAAAACATGTGGCATAACCTCCTCAAGTGAAGACAAGAGAGAGGTGGCACATAAAGCCAGAAGAGGGTGAGAAACCCAACTACCCCATAACCTACCTAGGTAAAAATAGAATAGTGGTTATGAGAGGTGGTACAACAAGCCAAAAGAGGATGTGTAACTCAACTACCCATGTATGGGGAGAGAGTGACACATGTAGCTGATGTATTTCGCCATGTGTCCTCATATTAACCACTCCTAATAAACCTAAGCAAGCTTAAATAATATATGTAGGAAAAATAAATATCCCCTAACATAAGGAAATTAAAAAACCTACAGTAACAAGAACCACCCCCAAACGGAAAGCGACATGCCCTGCCCACGAACAGACCTTTGCACACGCTCAACACCATCATGAATGATCGCCATTTTTGAGTTCAATTAGGTTGTATTATTCTAATAATTAATCTAAATAAATAATCAAATCACCACAATATTTGCAAAACTTAGATTTCATTTTAAAAATAAAGTAAATTCTTATTTTTAAAATTCATAAAAATATTTACTATCTAATTGTTAAATTAATAATTAATTAATATATAGTGATTATCTAATATAAATGAATTAAATAAAATTAAACGTTTATTTTAATATAATTATGCAATTACTAATTATAGTTTTAGATAAATCAAAGACTAAAATTTAGATATAAAAACAATCTTTCTATTATATTATTTTCTGCTTTGCATGCAAACTATTTCATATTGTAAAATTATACTAAATTCTAATTTTAAAAAATCATAAAATATTTTAAGTACAAAAGCTATTTATTTATATTTTACGTAAAAAAGAAGAAGAATGAAATAAATTGGGTATCCAATCTAATGCCTCAATAATAATATTAGCATGCAAGGGAAAGCTTAAAATCAAGAATTTCTTTCTAATTTTCTTTTTTGACATGCAACAAAATTATACTAATTATAATTTTAAAAAATCATAAAATATTTTAAGTACTAATTTCTTTGTAAAATTATACTAAATTGTAATTTTAAAAAATCATAAAATATTTTAAATATAAAAGCAACAAAATCTAAAGAGAGTTTATGGCGGACATAATTTAAGGCTTAAATTTGATGGCCGTATGGCCGTGTTTAGTCATTTTAGCTGTCAAATACAATTAAAATTTTAGGAAGACTATATCGCTTGAAAGGCAAAATTTTAGTTAAACTGTCAAAAATTCTATATAATTATTCCTATATATGTTTTTTCAATCTACATATATATTTTTCTTAAAATAGATAACCTTTAATATTTGAAAGACAACTTCAAATAAATGACCGTCACCAAAAAAATTGCTTGACCACAGGGTTGACCATCAAATTTACGCCCTGAGACATATAAAAACTTGACAGAAAATAAACATCTTCCGTACCATATGCCATCATGTTGGAGAAAAAATTAACACAAATATAGATGTCTGTTTCTGTAAGTAATCTGGAAACATATCATGTATTCTTATTAGCAATGTAGATGGGTGAATTCACAGAAATCCCGCTAAAGGAAAGGATATATTATTCAGATTTTATTCAATGGCCATCGAAAAAGATAGTAAACCTCTATCCCTCCTTAGGTTGATGCAATGCTAGTGACCCCTCCCACTGTATTTCTAATAAAAGTATGATTTGTCAGCGACTTCATTAAAATGAAAACATTCTTATCATGTGCACTTTAGGAGAAATGCATGTTAGCTACAAAGCCATGACCTCTGACCCACATACAATGTACAGTATATACAGAAAATGTAATGATGCATAACACATTGCTAAAAGTACAACTCTCTGTGAAGAAAATAAGGATCATGGCTTCAGAAGATAACAAATGCTTATAGACCCACAAAGAAAGTACACTAAATAGAGAAAACATACTAACACAAAATAGAAGCCTGCGCTTCCTAAACTTTTGCAGAACTTCAGTCACATTCTTAGATATACTTTCCTTAATGTTTTGATGATCATACATGTCAAGTCTCATTTTATTGAAGAAACTACATTGATCCATGGATTTCCATCCTGTTGGTTCTAAAGTGGGAGCTTTGGAACAGGGTATGGACATCCATAGAAGGATAAACGATAGAGGAGTTCTGCATATAAAATATAAATGGCTTTGTATATAATACACACAAACGATAGCGATTCAGGGAACAAATAGAAAACCTAGCCCAGCTAAAAGATTTAATAAATGGCTCAGCCATTTTAAGGTTTATTCTCCCTTTCGGCCTGCCTGACTTGAATTTCTCATATGTGGGCATTTTAGAGATCTATTTGTAAGGAATGGGCTGCGTGGAAACCCCAGCGCAACAACGAGATTGTTTACAGAAATCATAAAAACTAAAATCTCCCATTTAATCATCAAAACTAATGTTTTCCATTTAATCAGAAAGAGGAATGGTAGCTTACAATGGCTCGGAAGTAAAGAAAGACGATGTAGTCATCTGTGTAAAAATCAACAATTTGTATGTCGAGATGTTGACCTTCAATGGATTGGTGAATCTTCGATATGCCACTTTGCATTTCTGAGCTAGTAACTTGTATGATCAGTTTGTTGCCAAACACCTCCACGCCCACATTAACAACATCTGTGGAAGGCCGAGGTAGAGGTGAATTCATTTCATAGCTAATAACCCCTCTCTCTCTTTTGCTTGAGCTCACCGAGCGGCACTCCTTCTAGTTTGCCTGAAAAAATAAAGATATAAGTTGTACCTACCTCAAATCGATTCAAAACTGTTCATGGATGAAACGGTTCGCATGCTATTAAACAACATGAAACAGTTCGCATGATATTAAACAGCATGGCGTGGCCTGGAAATATTGCATAGCTTTGAGTTGGTCTGAAATTGTTGCTGCAAATGCCTCGCGTTACTATGCCTGTTTGAAATGCATGTTTCACAACTAATTGTGCCAGGAATACCCCATATATTTTTCCATTTATTTCATGGCATTTGATAGCCAACCCATTACTCCATTCCATGTGGCGCTATTAAACTCAACAAGCAGTCATTAAATTTAGTAGAATCTTTCACTAAATTCAACATGCATTTGATGTGACCGTTTCAAATACATAAGAAACGTTTCATTCTTCATACAAAACTTCCATGCATTTAGGTGTCACGTGCCCATCATTTTTTGCGTGAGGTTTGTGCTTTCATTGTAGAGCCTCTCGTCTAAATATGATATGTCACTACTCTAGAAATGACACATTTGTATTTGTGTAATGTATCAATGTTTGTACAAGGTCTATTCTCTATCAAGAGTTGAGTTGGCTCCTAAAGATTTTTTCCATGCCCACAAATCCATCCTTCTATTATGCAAATATGATCTCTATGATTCTACATTTTTTCTCTCTAATCCTTTCATTTTGCCCCTATCTATTCTATCTTTTGCTCTACTATGAAGCAATATTTAGAAATACCTTAAGGGGATGTCTTCCCTAAAAAAATGTGTGAAAGATTAAAGACAACAAACTTAAATCATGCAAATGCTCTCTGGAGTGGTGTGATGCAAAACCAAGTTATTTGTAGGTACTCTAATCAAAATACTCCTAGCATGCTTCTTGTGTAAGTTGGATGATATCAATACTATTTGGTAATGAAAACGAGTGCAATTGAATGTCTTTAAATATAAGTACATAGGAAGAAATTGCACAAACATGTGTTAAGTCGGCTTAAGATTGGAAAGGATAGGCAATAGTCAAACAAATTTTGAAAAGCTAGGAGTCAAACCTATGGCCAAGGAGTCAACCCCACACATGTACAAAAATGACTTAGGACATGGAAATGGTCAAATCAAGTGCATACAGAATACATAAGGATAGGTGTGTGCATAAGCATCATAAATGCATAATGTGGATGAATATACCAAAATGAGTGTCTATGTAGATAAGGTAGAGGTAGCTGCATACAAATGTGTGTAAATGGATAGATAGAGACATTCAAAGGAGAAACCCAACTTTGCATAAGATTATGGCATTATCAACATGTTGAAATGTATTATTATTCTCTCAAAACGGGCACAAAGTTAAATGGGAAAAGGCATTGGTATACAAATTTTACATTACATTTTGCCCTCAATTTAAGGTGCATCTAAATATTAGAATGATTATGTATATCAATATATGTAACACTCACAAACATGCATGTAAAGTAAATACTTAGACCAAAAAGAATATGATAAGAGGTCCATGTAAAGTAGTGGACCTTATTGAATATCATAGTGTATTTCATCATTCAACATAAACTTTCTATGGGAGCCTAAAAAATAGATAAAACATATGGCATGAGTAGATTATACGATATAAGTGAAGATAAGAACAACTCCAATATGACTCTCACTAGCAACAATCATAAACAATAGAAGAGAAGGAAAAAAATAGGGTTAGAGAGACTCTACTTGTACAAAAAGGTAATGGGATGATAGGGTGCATAAGGTTTTGGCATGTCATTGATAGTGGTTAGTCAATCTATAGCCACCTATAACTATTTATAAACTTAGCACGTGAGTGCGAATGATAGAATACACCCCTATAATTGGTTGCATCCATAAGATACAAGGACTCAATAGGAGAAGAAAAATAGTACATGAAAAGTAAGGGTGAGATAAGCATGCAATTGTGTACATGTAAAGTAATAATTGTAAATAAATGCATCATTTGATGAGAAAGTAAAGCATGTTTAATGATAATTGTGGTAAGCATGTGGGTTGAAGATAATGTCAATGAATGAGGTTTCCCTAACATAGGTAAAAAATAATAATGATGAAGTGGAACTTAATGGCCAAAAAGTCCCATGTAAGCACACAAGACACTACAAAAAATTGTGCCCCCATTAGTGCACCATGAGCACATAATAGTATAGGTAAGGAAATAGGTCCCTGATGGTGATGAACATATTGATACATAGCATGACATGCAACAAATAGTGTAAGAAAAGCTCATAGTGTCCCCAATGTGATGAGGATCTCAATACATGCCAACACATAAATAATAAAGTGGGGAAAGCTCCTAGCCTCCCTAATGTAACTCTTTGAACATGGTTAGCTTGTGTGATTACATAGTGTGAAATGTGATCATGAGAGCTCATGTCAATGTAATTACCCCCATGTGGGTGAGATAACATGACAAAGTGCAAAGAAATATAATGGGAAAGAATTATAAACAGTCTAGATTTGCCTCAATAATAATGTATGATGGCCCAAATTGACTTGAAATTTACCATGTCATGATAATTGATATGTATTCATGTAGATATATAAATGAGAAAGTGCAAATAGGTAGCATGTGATGTTGTGATAGTAAAGGTACATGTCATAGCAAGAAATTTTGGTTTAGCTAAATGTTCTTTATTTTCTAACTATATAAATTTTACTTTACACTAGAATTTATGCAATTTTAAACAAGATGTAGTTTGCTACTATTCAATACAAAAAGAATAAAATGACTAGAAATCCTAGAAATACTTTAAACATGGAAATAAATGTTTTCACTAAGCTAAAACATAAATAAAATTGATAAAATATTATTTACTAAAAACTAGAATGTAAATTTACATAAGAGAGTTATAAAAGAGTAAATAATGCAAAAGAGGAAACCTAGCATTAGAATATGAAAGTTATCGTCTAGGATGCTAGTACATCACATGAACATCTACATGCCACATTATTATTTGTACAACCCAGAACACCGAGTTATAGAAGAGTAAATTAACACAAAAAATATATAGCATCAAAAGATGAAATTCACTATATAGGATGCCACATTGTTTGCACATCGCATTGTCATCCATATGACCCAAAACACTGAGGAACTTTTAGAAAAAAGGCATTGTTCCAATCGGCTTTAGGAAAATTCACCGTCAACAATTCACTACCAACAAATTAACCTCCATCAATTCATCGCCATGATAAATTCATCTTGTGGAAAATTCACCACCAACAATTCATATCATATTGTTGGTGATGAATTTTCCACGAGATGAATTTGTCATGGTGATGAATTACTGGCAATGAATTGTTGGAGGTGAATTTGTTGGTGGTGAATTATTGGCGGTGAATTTTCCTGAATGCAAATAACCCCCATCATAAATGCCCTAAAATGATACCAGGAATGCACAAATGTTTCCCACACCTGAGGTTTGCATACCACCCATCACCCATTTTTACCCTCTAAGCCCTATTTCTCCTATCAAAATCCCATATAGGCTCCATAACCATACTTTCCCTCTTTAACAGGAATCCACACATTATATATATTCATCATTTATCCTCTTAGTGGTTGGGTAATCCCTTATATAAAAAACACTTAGATTTCATGTGCTAGTTTCCCCTTTCCTACAATTACTTGCCTCTTGTGGACACAACCAATTTTAAGATGGTCTATGGTTGATGCCTTATAAGTTTGATCTTATCTAGGATTATCCTTGAAACTTCTCTTCACACAATTTTGGTCATGTCTATCTTTAGTATCAGACCTGCAAATCCTTTAAGTTTCCATTTACCACTTTCAGTACTGTCATATATTGGACAACCTCTTTTCACAGTGAATCTCCTATAACCTTTGTGGGAAGCCATTACCATGGATGTGGTTGGAACTTTTGAGTTCAATTAAATTTTCATGGTACTTGAAGAGGTCCTTATACGTGTTCCCTTGCATTTGAGTGCCCCTTGTTTGTCATATTTCAACATAGATCTTTTCATTGTCATCTTATTCTCCACGATCCTAGATGACTTTAATGACTTCATTCAACTTCTAAGCTTTGTCTTGTGATGTTCACTGTTTTGTAGAATACCCAAATTTTCCAATGTATGCATCATGATTATAAAATAACATTTGTGAATACCCAAACCTCCTACCATGGTCATGCCTTATGGTAGCATGTGAAATTGTACATCCTAATTTTATGATTACTTTCAAATTTGTGTAAGAGATTGCTTTACTCCATAGTACCATGATGGAACTAATATTTATCTTTTTTCATGATACATATAGAATACTTCCTCATGTCGAGGAGATGATTAAAGAATCTAACATTGCATGAGCATGAAGTAATAATGCAATGAAAAGAGAAGGAATGAGGAAACCTCGTGAAAGTAGGAAATTGAAAACTAGAGAAGAAGACATTCCAATTCAAGAAGAACATGAACCATCCACTCTATGTAAGAGAGATATGGAATTGGTAGCACAAAGGAAACAAATGTAAAACCTCAATGCAATGATAAATTTGAATCCTATAGTTGGAGGCACATCATCCACCATAAGTCAAGTTGGAGGAACACCATCTACCACATCTCAACTTGAAATTACATCATCACTCACACGTGAAGATGGAGGTACGCCATATTTCCCATCTCAACTTCAAGGTACATCATCTTTTTCATCTATGATTGAAGGTATGCCATCTATCCCATGTCATTTAAATATTGATGAAATTCCTAATGTTGAGGAAAATTTACCTTTGAGAACACCTCCTATAGTTTTGCGTAGAAAACCTAAGTTTTTTATTGATACTGATGAGAATATTTTACAATTGATGGTTGATAAGATTCGAAATCGTACTTGTCGAACATATGCTAGAATAATATTTGGAGATTATTTTTTGAAAAATTAAATGAAATTTGAAGATGTCAACTATTTGTTGAAATGATGAGAAATCTAAAATTTAGGACCATTATGAAGATTCTTGGGGTAAGAACATTAGAAGTTTCAAGTGAGAAATTTATTGTCAAGAATCTAATGAGTGATATGAGAGTGTGGGTTCCACATCATGCACCAAATATAGTAATTTCACACGATGTGTCACTATATCAACAATAGTAAGAAATCAAACCAATAAATCTCATCTCATTAGAAAGACAAGTCAAGCATTGAGAATAAATAGAAAAAATTTAATGAGAGTCATTGGAAGATGCTAAAGAGTGGAGGACTCAAATAACAATGATTATGGGCATTCTCTGATAGGCTACCATGGAAAAAACCAATCCTTGAAGCCTTGAGATCCCTAATTAAAGAATTTTGGAAGAATAACACAAGGGTATCTCTTAGTAAAGAGATGTTGTAAGAAGGGGAATTGGTATTTGAAACCATGAGCCACATCCAAAGCATTTTTGGATATGAAAAACATATTTTTTGTCCAAATTTCTAGAGATGTATCCTCAAGTTAAAATTTGTCAAAGGTTTTTTGAAATGCTAAAGCTTTTTTATCTCAAAATAAATCACACACGCACTACTTGTTGTTGTGGAGTACATATTGAATTTTTTAACCATTATGATGTTTATCGACATATATGTTTAGATTTGAATACTAACAATGTTTTGTAGGAGTGTAACACACATTCCCCACCTACATCTTCAAGAGATTCCATATCGAGCATTTTATGTGAAAGAGTGGATGGTCAATCATTCTACAAGAAATTATTCTTGGATGACACATGCGATCATTGTGGTGGCTTCCAACATTTTTCAATTTATTGACATATAAAAAGTACACATGCAATTGGAAATGAAGTAGTAGAATTTGGAAAATATAAGACAATGGCTTACAATACAAGAGATGGTAAAGAAGCAAAAAGGTGTGATTTGGTCAGTGAAAAGATTTTAGTATCAATTTATGTCTATTTTTTTAAGAGACTATAGTGTATGAGTATGCAAGGCATACCCATAGAGCTCAATGGTTGGACTTGCAATTCAAGTTATTCAATGACACATTATCACTTGATACCATTGTTTTAGTTATTGAATTCGCAAAGAACTATACTCTACAACCACAAAATGCGATGCAATTACAGTATTACAACTCTACGTAGGTTGCTATATTTGTTCATATAGCATTCATTCATGCAAGTGACAGTATAGAGGATAACAAAAAGATCTTAAGGGAGTATCATTTTTATATCAATGATGATCACACACATTCTATAGTATAATGCTATGACTTCTCAATCCTTCTGTGGTTACTGCTACACATGCAACAAGTTTGGTTATAGGGTTGTTGATTGTAGATCTAATGTGAGAAGAAATGATTATGCTCCACAATCTAGTATCACTTGCTACAATTGCAATAAACCAGGACACATTGTAAGGTTCTGCAATGGAAATAATGTAAGACCTTCTACTCCTCAAAAGAATATTAGCATTGATCAATAAAATAAGGAAACAAAAAAGATATGGAAGAAGGAAGAAAGTGAAGGATGGATCTGTACCTTTGAGCTCAGTGCAAATGGATCCTCCAGTAACTAGATGAAAGTATTATTTGAGGGGAAGTTGTAATTACAAATCTTTCAATACCCTGTGAAGCATGAGATATTGAAGTCTTCGACATACAAGTTAAATGGTGACGTCCTATCGTCTAGGTTTGTTTGGAAAATGATATCATGACATTTTCTCAAGGTTTCAAAGCAAATACACTCTTTGTGGAAGTTTGTTGAATGTTCATGGATCCCTATGATATCTCAAGACAGTAAAAATTTACTTGTGTCAATTACAAAAAGTGCATTTAATACAAAGCAACTAGGGAAAGTGTGAAGCATATTTAATCCCTACTTGATAAAATTTGATCTCATTCAATCGATGTCAAGTGTGTGCAAGAGCTAAGGGAGAGAAGGAGGCTTTCAAAGATCTTGTGTACAAACCCTAACGATAGTATTCATAAGTATTTATTATATTTTCTTGTAAAGCCTAGTTTCAGAAAGAGTTATCATGGACACACCAAGAGTTGTAGATGTAGTTGAGAAGCCAAGGCCTAAAACAAGAAGCACTCATTCAAATCTACTGAGACCGACAAGGATGGAGCATTTTCCCACATTCCTATCAATGTGTTGCTTATAGAGGATGTTCGCATAGATATATTCATTCACCTCTAAATGGGTATAGTCATCTAAAGATGGAGGAGTTTAGGAGAAATCATTTGCTAGATGATAAATTTATGCTCAAACTAGAATATAGGAATTTGGAGGTAAAGAGATTAGATATGTGGAAGGGTTTTCTCAACTTCAACCTTAAGGATAAATGGATAAGAATTGTGTTGAGTTGGATTCACAAAGAGTTCATCTATCTATATCAACCCTACTAGATCACAAATGAAGCTATCAGATTGGTAACTGGGTTGTGCTCCACTAGACCTATGCTAATACTGAAGGTCGTGAAGAATGAAGAGGTTATGAAGCTTACCAGAGCAAAATTTGACAAAAGAGCCCTAACTTTGGATGATATCACTAAACTAGGGGTTCGATATGCCATGATGGGCATTGCATACAAGGTTTATTACACAAATAGAGAAGGGTCTACTACCGCCACCGCCATCTACACTGCTCATCAGATGGACAAGGAAAGAAAGAATTATGATCTTTGTGAGCTCTTACGACAACAGTTGATTGAAAAATTGCATAGAACAAAGGAAATAAGATATTGGTATGGCTCTTTGATTATTTGTCTCATGTTCTAATTCATGAAGGAATTGCCTAGTTTTAAGGATGTGGTCTAGAGAAGGGATATTCCTATTGTACATCAGATTAGGAATCACATACATAGGTTTATGGATAGTAAACAATGTGACATTATGTACAATGGATTCTTTAAGACTTTCCAAAATTAAATTTAAATGAGGTATAGAATACCATTGCAAGTTGTAGAGAACTACAAAAATGTAATCAGTTTTAATGTGGATAAGGATAATTATGATATGGAGGTAGTTGAATCAAGAACTGCATGGATACCAAAGTTGTTGGAAATAGGTTTCCATTCAATTGCAAATCCTAAACATTAATTATTTCATGTATCTCCTAGATTCTTGGAATGTGTTCAACAACACTAAGATTAGGATGAGATTAATATTTGATGAAATAATCATGATTATTGCCATTTGTAATTAATTCTAAATGTAAGAAGCATGTGAGGGTGTCCATAGTGAGTTCCTAAATAATAGGGGCACATGGGACACCCACATGGTAAGGTGACACTCACCTTGTGTTCAGTTAACTATACAGAGTAACAATTAACACTTTTGAATGCATGTAAAGATCCTAGGAGTTAGGATTTGATGTTTGCATGCTTGAAGTTCAGTTCAATTTAGTTCAGTTTCAGTTTAGTTTAGTTCAGTTCAGTTATGGTTCAGTTGTCTTAGTTAGTTTCAGTTGTATGTTAGTTAACTTCAGTTAACTTGGAAGGCATGGCTAATAACATTGAGTTGTATGAAAGATAACAGGGACTACCTCCAGTTAACAGGGGATGACCATTCTTTGGGAATGGTGTTGAGTAAATGTTTCAGTTAACTAGAAATCACTTGGAGCCAACTTGGGCCCCAAGATGCTTTCTTGGATTTACCTCTCATGCATGATAAGATATTTTGAAGGCTCAGTTAAGTAGGATTACTTAAGGGCGCCAACTTTGAGGAAGAGCTTTGGAATTATCACTGAAGTGAAGGAGAAGTTGTAGCTTCAGTTTGGGACACCCAAATGCATGAAGCACATGTTGTAAGCTTTAGTCTTCACATAATAACTCAACTTGAAGGAATATGGCATACCTTTTCAAGGGCTTGAGCTTGTGCATTGTAATTATCACCATTTGGAGATTACAAGGTTGGATATTGTCTCTATATCTCATTCAAGTTGAAGAGTTTTTTCATAATTGTTATTGCAGGTGTGAAGAAGATTGACAAAGATAGAAGAAGCATTCTCAAGCAAGAATTGAAGCTATTGTAATTCAGAGATTGAATAATAGAATAATTCTTGGTGGAGTTTTTTCCCGAAAGGGTTTCTCCACGTTATATCTTGTGTGATCTTTCTAATATCCTGTCTAGTTCTTCTATCAACTTCTCTCTTCATTCTACAACAGTAAAATAAATTAATCAAGACAATCACCCACAAAGAATATATGTAACAAAGAAAGAGCTTACTTAGATCAGCAATATTAAAGTTTTACAGAGTATTAAGCTAAGAAAACACCTCATTTTTCAACAAAAGTTTCCTTATGAGGTCTCTAGACCTAACTAGATTGCATATGTAGACATTTTTCTCAAAAAACCTAAGGATCCCACTACTGATATGGCACATATGATGAGATAACTCATAAGAGGAGCCTAGAGAAGGTAGAGGATAATGTGGAGAAGATGAAGACAAGGTTGAAAAAAGAGTTTGGCTCTCTCGAGGGTTCTATGGAAGTATCAAAAACCACTTTTACCACACCACAAACTCCACAAGATCCTAAAAGGATAAGTAGGTCTCCCTCTATCACTGCCACTCCTCTTAAACCTTTTGAACCTCCTCAGACACCCCCTAGCAGAAGGACTACTACTGCTTGGTGCTAATGTAAATTGAGACTACGGAAAGGAAGAAAACAAGATCTAAGCAATAGGTAAAAAGGGAAAAGATTAATCAGGTGAATGTGGATGATGATGAAGAGGATGAATAAGAAGAAAATGAATCTTTTATATTGAAGAGAAGAGAGAAGAGAACAAGACAAGGAAAATAAGCAGAAACATCCAAAGGAAAAGGAAAGGAAAAAGCAAAGAAAATAAATAAGGCTCCTTCGAAAGCACCTGAACATGAGCCTCTATAGCTTGAGGCTACTATCAATGCAATTACATAGCATGGTGCACTAAAAGTGACTATAGATATTTACGGTGAGATGCCTCCTATTGACAAGGCTACAATTGTGAAAGCTATATTTATGTATATGATGAGCTTTGATGTGACTTTAAATGAGATTATTGAATTTTTTTTGGAAAGTCTTGCAAATACACTCAGCTATAAGAGGAATGAAGTTGTAATAGAGGAAGATAAAATAAGGAAAAAATCATTAGAGAAGGTTCATTCATCTATTTGTCATGAAGAAAGGGTTAAATTATCTCAAAGATAGGCACACGAGTTCAAAACCAAACAAATGATAAATAATCTAATGGGTAAAGATAAAGAAGAGATAGAAAGGATGGAGATAGAGACAAAAGAAATGACAACCAAGATTCTTGTAGAAATGAAGAAGGTTGGGGTGACTATTGAGAAACAAATTCCCCTGAATGATACTAACTTGTAGGATATACCTGATGTGTCTAACCAAGACATAGATCTATCAACTTTTGAGGGATATGTGACAGGTGGTGATGAGATGGAGGACAATGATAAACACTACTCCTCTGGAGAATACAAGTGCACAAGGTGCAAGAGATCAAGGTGAAGTCAGTATCCCCCCTTTGGAGAACACTAATCTTGGTGAAGAACATAAAATTTATGCTCTAAAGAATCTAAGAAATGACAAGTAGAAGAAATAGGACAATCTTGAGAAAGTTCAAGATGCAATAGAGAAGACAGTTGAGAAGCAAGATGCTTCTATGGATATGGGTTAAGATTCTTCATCTTCAGATTCATTCAAGGACCTAATAGAATTGCAGATCTAGTTTCAACCTGTGGTGACACCCCAACTTTTGAAAATTCCTACTCATGAGAGATAATTTGACTTATCAAATATTTCTCCCCTTCATAACTTATAGCTTGGCGATATTTTGCATACTTCTACAAGGAAGGAGATTCTGCAAGAACATTTGAAGAAGATTGGATTAGTTGATGATGCAATGAAGATTATTCAAGAGGGTTTACTAAAGGTAAACATAGATTCTTCCTTGCCTCCAAAACAAAAGTTGAAACTTTTAATGGATTCTTTCAAAGATCATTCCTCTCACATTGAGCAAAAGGTAGAACAAGAGGCCTTGAGGAAGATAAATGATAGAGAATGGCTGATGCATCTGATTGGTGTGCCAATACACACAAAAAATTACAAGAGAATATGAAGATGCTTAATGATTGTATTGATGAAGTCACTACTTTATATTTGTTTTTCTTGAAATGGCCAAATTCCACTAAGAACATCAAAGATAAAATTGACTCCATTAAGTCATAGATTACTTAAATGGTCAAGATATATGATTTGTCAAATGACAAGGATGAATCAACTAGGGAACAATTAGAAAATATTCATTTATAGTTGTCATTGCTTTTGGAATAGAGAGAGAAGATAAAGAAATAATTCAACCTATTAAGAGAAGTAGTTAATGTGAAGCTTGCATCATTATTTGGGTTGCTAGTTGAAGTAGAAAATATTGATCAGAAGATGAAGGCTCCAAGCAGGGTGGATGAGGTTGAGGATTTATACATGCAGTTTGAATGTCAAAATCACATTCTTTCCTTAGCAAAAGTTAATTGGGTATCTACTCTTACCCAACTCAAGGTAATCTAGAAAGGCATTCTACCTTCTAAGTGAGTTGTAAGAGTTACAAATAATATATTTTTCGCTTTGTATAGACTTACAGAGGCTTGCAGTATCTTTTTTGGTTAAAATATTATGTTCATAGCATTAGTTTTGGGACTTCTCCATCTCAGGGGGAGTTTTTTTAGTAGATATCATATAGTTAGGGAGAGTTCTCACATGATTTTGGTTGTCATAAGTAGGGGACTATTATGCCCTTTTCCGTTGATGTCAAAGGGGGAGAGAAGACTTGTAGATATATGTGTGTTTTGCTTTGTATAGACTTACAGAGGCTTGCAGTATCTTTTTTGGTTAAAACATTATGTACATAACATTAGTTTTGGGACTTCTCCATCTCAAGGGGAGTGTTTTTAGTAGAGATAATATAGTTAGGGGGAGTTATCACATGATTTTGGTTGTCATATGTAGGGGACTATTATGCCCTTTTCCCTTGATGTCAAAGGGGGAGAGAAGAATTGTAGATATATGTGTGTTTCCATCAATGAAAAAGGGGAATATTGTTGGCAATATGTGTTGTCATTGATGTTAACTCAATATGTGTTGTCATTGATGTCAAATTGAGGTAATGTTTGTATAGATATTTTGTATAGAAGTTGAAGAGGTTGATAAATTATTAGAGATAGATTGGTGTAGTTGATGAGACAATGGAAGATTTGAGAGAGATGGTTTGACATAGTTAGAGACTTGGGGTCAACATGTTTGAACAAATTCAATTTAGAAGAGGGTGATCCCACAATAGTGGTTTACAATTTTTTTCCAAACTAGACATTGAATTGAATTTTTTTAACTAAATATTCACTTTCGGGCACCTATAGCGGCTAAACCGTGAGGAATTTGGAGATGATGCAAACTAGTGATTTGTGACATTTTTTTTGTAGATTCTAAATATATTTTTTCAAAAATTTTGGAATCAGATTGAACTTCTTTTTCCATCTCCTTCGTAAACTATTTTTTAACAGTAAACACCATTTTTAAAGAGTGTTATCACTGGCTAAGACATTTTTTTTTCTATGAAGCATAAAATTCTATTTTTGTAAATTTAGATTCATAACTACGATATCTAGTGCATGAAATTGGTTTCATAGCATTTCATTGAATATTTTTTCTTAATTAAGTTTCAAAGTCAAACCAGTTATAATTTAGTCATGATTCACTGGCTAAAACATAAATTTTTTTGTATGTATCGAAATTCATTTTTTTTTGTTGGATCAAGGACATCAATATATAGTGCACTGATATTTTTCAAATTTTTTTTTGATAATCTGCTATTTTTCCCCATGTGTAGAACAAAGAGCTTGATTTTTGGTGAAAAACCTATGTTTAATCAAACTAAAAAAATACATATTAAAATTATATTTGATGGATAGCTCGTTTTGGGGACTACCATCATCTAGTTGGTTCTGTGAAGTCTCCTCAATTTTCATCCTTAACTCAAGCTTCGAAGGAAATTTTTTTATAGAGATTTGGTAGAAGAGGGGGAGAAGGGGGGAAATGGGGGGGTTCTATAGAACTAGGGTTTGATAGAACCCCCTTTAAATGCAATTAAAAATAAAACCCATTAAAGGGGAGTTTGCTAGAAGGGGGGGGGGTTCTAGCAAACCCCCTAGTTCTACTAAACCCCCTAAAGTGTTTTCCATCCAAAAATGCATTTTTCCTTCCTCAAAAAAATTGTAAACTAATTTTGTGGGTTTACCCAAGACCTATCATATACATAAGATGATAGTATGATTGTATGGAAGCATGATGCTTGACAGATTAAGGTTTTGTATGATTGAGAGAAGTTGTCTAAGGGTTAAACATTATGTCTTCCTATGATTGGGTATATGTATATCGGTCCACATTATTTCACATTGCATGATCTAGTTGTGTGGCTCTGGAGTTAAGTTTGAAAGCCTGAATTTCTAGGACTTCATGTCATAAACATTTCTATAGCAAAAGTTAGGATTTATTGTTCTCCAAATTCTAGTATAACAAAGATAAGTATTTCATATGCTTTCCAAAATTCTCTACATTCCTCCAAAGTAGTAGATATGCTTGTGCAAACTTGGGGATATGTTCAGAGAGGTGTATGGGTTGAATACATATTTGTTTCAAATGTCTTGGTGAACCACAATGCAATATCCTAAGTGTTGATATGTCATAGACAGTGTGGGATGCTTTGTTCTCATCTATTCAATGGGTTTCTTTAGTTATGCCAACACATAATGATCAGATTCTTCAAGAGAAGGTTGTAAGGATGTTGTTGATGATCTACATTTCTCACATCTTGGTTTGCATGATGTTTTTGGTTTCTTCTCGGTGGTGTAAAGATGAATAGTTGGTAGTTTTTGGTAGTGTTAATGTTGATTGGGCCAACAGTCTGGTTTCCTTCATTTGTGGTTGATCCTGATTAATTAATTTTTCTTTGGAGGATGTGTTGTGATGTATTTGGGCCCTGTTATGCCATGTGTTGTGATCTATAGATTATTTCACTTCGTAATGTATTTTTTTGAAGTTTTCCTATGTAGTATCATATGCTTCATTTTATAGGTCCTTTTGGAGCCAACCTAATTGGATTTTTGAGTTGTTGTGGAGGGTATTTATAGAAGAACAAATCACTTGTGAATATATATATATATATATAAGGTGTGAGTTGAGTATGAAGTGTGCAAAGTCAATATGATGGAGTAATTGTACAAAAAGGGACTACAACATCAACATATGTTAGATGCTTCTTTTATAGTAGTGCATGTTCATAATTTCATTGTAATCTTCATGTATCCTGCTATCAAATTGTGAGTCTCTTTAGCAGGTTCTTGTATCTTTCCCTAAGGTTGTGTGCCTTAGTCTGCAAGTCCATCAAGGATTAGTGAGCTTCCTTAGGTAGTGAGACTTAAAACAAAATTATAATTTTGTAAGTAGTGAGCTCTATATAATGTGAGTTAACTCTCACCATGGTTTTTCCCTCTTTGGGTTTTCCACGTAAAAATCTTGGTGTTCTTCTAGTGATTGATGTGGTGCATGCTTTACTTTCTATTCTTCCTTTAAGAAAATATGATTTAGTCTACAAATGGAATAGTTTAAGTTTTAGTATATGCTAATTCACTCCCTATTAGACACAAATGAAAATTGAGAGGGGGATGAATCAATCATATATTAAAACCTTCAATCTCTCATTAATCTTTAAACCACTATTAACCATCAACATGAATGTAAACAAATGAAACATCGACACAACAACCATACACAATAGAACATCAATTTTTACGTGGAAAAACCTAATCAGGAAAAAACCATGGTGAGGAGTAACTCACATATATATGAATAGCAACACTGATTACAAAAGGCTCACTTTTGGAAGGGCTTACTTCCCAAAGGACTCACTATCCAAAAGAAAGAAAGTCTCACTTCTGATGGATCATTTCCCAGATAAAAATAGAATAGAAAGAGATTGTTATAAGGAGGTTCACTACCTCATAGTAATAGGAGAATCCACCACAACAACTCTACACCATCTACAACCTTCAGCTCACTGCCTTTGGCAACTTTAGGCACACTGAAATGTAGACACCTTCTTTTTACCGCTTTCGGTAGTCATAGGCATTCATGCTCACACTCATATCATAACACTTGATCACATACACATCATTTCACACCACACACTTCTTCAACAATTGACCTTGCATGTATATCAATCATAACCTCAAAAAACCTTCTCTAAGTAGGCCTCAATGAAACATATGCACCTCAAATGTGCAACCACTAAATAGGTCAGCACTAAACACCTCCGTAGTGGGAAGAAATGAAGGAAGACCATAACAAGGGTTAATTAGGACCCAAATCTACACTAACACACTACACCAAGCTTCCACAAACCACAAAGCACATCCGCAAGTAATACTATGACACCAAGTCAACCAAATTCATATTAACACTAATAAGCAACCACATTCACACTTCACCAAGTCTGAAAACAACCTGCAGACCACTTAGAAACATTACACAATATTCTAGAATATTCCAACACCAACAGAATATTCAAACACACTAGTGCAACCACATGCAACTAAGAATACTATCATCTTGTGCAACCAATCAAACTACCATTGAGACACAACACATGAGCCAAGATTGCAAAATATTTAAACACCAAACCATCCAAGGGAAGATAAATACAATCAATATTAACACATTCCCAAATCCACAAGATAGGAAACTTTAACACAGAGAAATGTGGAGCAATTCTATTTCTCCCAGACAACCTTCTTCACAAGCCAAACACTGTCAAACACATCTTCTACTGCCACACGATCCATAACTTAAGACTCTGGATATAACACCTCTGAACACTTTTGAACATCAGATCCAAACCACACAAGAACATCTTCAAGAATGAAGAAATATAGAGCACAATATAGAACACATCCTTGACACCCGTACACTCTATACAAATTTTCTCAAAAGCACTTGGAAACCAAGTGACATGTTGCATCTACAACACTTGCTCAACACCACAAACACCTTCTCATCATAACCATACTAGAGGTTGATATCAATGACGACACTAATGAAAACATAGTGCAAGACCCCCTATTAGTATTCTAGTGTGTTCAACACTTGTGTCATTGTGTTGAGGCCAAAAAGAAATTGGAGGCCCATGTTATACCTAGAGAAAACATCAAATATACTTCAGGGTTGGTGGTTATTACTGGAACATGGATTAGAAGGTACCTAGTCAAGAAGTCTGATGTCTGGCTATTTGAGGACTTTGACATGCATCAAAATATTCTTCATTACTCAAACCTTGTTGTGGCAACCAATGTTCATTTGATCAATTATGCGGGTAGACCATTAAACAAGAACTTTTGGAAGGTTCGTGAGTTTGACCATGAGGCAATACTTGACACAATAAATATTAGAGTAGATCCAAACGGTTCCTTGGATTGATTATAAATGAAAAAATGCTAAAGTCAAGCTGATTTGTAAATATGTATATTATATTTGTAAAGTCATGCTATTGATCACTTTATTTTGGTTATTAAAATATGAACCTCCTTGAGGGTATTGATGTTGATGTATTTCTTAGGTATTGATGTTGATGTATTTCTTACTTGTATTACATGCAAGTACTTGTGCTTCCCCTTATCCAACTCTTATACACACACTCAATTCCTTAAATACACACTGAACCTTCTCCTCACTCACATAACTTCCACACTCAACTAACTATTCTTATGAATACTCATCCCTATCCTTTCTCTTGTGAGCAAAACCCAATGGTTTTCCTACATCTAGTTTCTCATAGTCCTTTATTGTCATAAATACACACTCCACTAAAGTCTACAACCTTATCTTATTAATCCATTATCAATATTCTAGCCTATGTTCGATCCTCGTCATGATTAATCCACATGTTCTATAACCTCTTTACCATCCTTTCTACCAACCAATTGATATAGGCATTAAATTTCAACCACGTGTTTTATAGCCTCTTTACCATCCTTTCTATAGCCTCTTTACCATCCATTTATTGCTTGAAACTTGCTCCTCAACGTTTTTTAACCATCCTCCATTCATCCACAATGGCTTCTTTACTATTTGTGTGCTTCCTTTACTACCAAATCATCCCTTGCAATCATTTTACCACCCAAACATGGTCATCCCTTTGGACCTAAAAAATATCATAACTTAACCCTCTTTGGACATCTATTTTTACCCCTTTATCCATTTTTTTCTAGTTTTTCCTTGTTTTGAAACTCATTGTGATCCACATGGGATAATAAGACATGATATTTATTCAATGATTTGATTATATTTAGTATAGTTTTGCATCTTTTATTAACATTATAATGCTAAATTCAAAGAACCTTATTGGATGTATACGATTTGATTAGAAGAGGGGTATTCCTTGTTTTATTTTCATTTGCATTGGTTGTTATATCTTGTGATTGATCTAATCATATCGTGCAAGTATGCTTGATGTGTTAATTGAGGTTGCAAATATTTTTGTAAATCATTGTGATCCATGTGGGGTAATAAGAAATGATATTTATTTAACCATTTTTCCCTATTTGAATAATTCATTATTCAAAATCCCTATCTATGAAAAAACAATAAGTGCATATTTTCATGTGTTTTTTTAATTGGTTTGTATCGTGCATTTATGTTTTCTATGAGTTGTAAATGCATTAAGGCCTAAGGGAATGATAAAAATGAACTTGAAATATCAAGGGTGTCATTTAGATTTAGTTTGGTGAACTTTAGCATGATAGAAAATATCATTTTTACTTTATATATGCAAAAATAGAAGGGTTTATGTGCATACATGAGTTGGGGGTATTTTTTGATTTATTAAAAAAAATGACTTGTTTTAGCAATTTATAAGGTTTCTAGGATAGTCATAGGTTCAATAGAACAACCATACATTCATTAGAGTAGTCATAAATTCATTAGGATTATCATAAATTCATTAGGGTAGTCATGACTTGATATTGTGATGGTTATAGATTCATTAGGACTGTCATAACTTCATTAAAATGGTCTAAGGCTCATTAGGATAGCCATAGGTTCATTAGGACAACCATAGGTTCATTAGAGCAGTCATAAATTTATTAGGGTAGTCATAACTTGCTATTGTGACGATTATAGCTCATTAGGACTGACATAACTTTATTAGAATAGTCCAAGGTTCATTGGGACAGTCGTAAATTCATTAGGATTGTCGTAAATTCATTAGGAATGTCATAAATTTATTATAATAGTCATAACTTTGCATTTAGCATGTCTTGGGGCCAAACCAACAATGTCAACATGTTCAGATGGGTGGGTTTATGGTAGACAAGGTCCTATTTCACACCCCATCTCGCTTGAACGTCGTAGGCTACATTGTGCTAACAATTTCTCAAGTAAGAGCCCTAAGTGCCAAAAATTATCAAACTTTGGCAAACTATTTCTAAGAAATCATGGTAATTACAAATTTTTTTTTGAAGGTATAGGGTCATGTAGGGTCCCTCCATAATAACCTTTCTTAGTTTTTGAAATCTCTAATCCACAACCGTGGCAACAATTTTTCAAATGTTGTAAAAAGCGTCACATGTGTTTAGTAAAAACTTTTCAAGAGCCATAATTTCGTTTTGTTCATCATGTGACCAAAATGATAGTTCCAACATGTTTGGGTGGGTGGGTTTATGCTAGGAAAGGTCTTGTTCTGCACCCCAACATGTCAGATTGTTCTAGATTACATTGTGTTGACACTTTCTCTTAAAAGCCCTAACTGCCAAAAGTGGCAAACTTTGACAAGTTGTTTCTTAAAAATTGTGGTACTTAGAAACATTTCATCTAAAGGTAAAGGGTTGCGTAGGGACCCTCCATAATAATCTCTCTCATTTTTTAATATCTCCAATCCACTTGACCGTGGCAATAATTTTTCAAATGTTGCAAAAAGTATTAGATGTGTTTAGTAAAAACTTTTCAAGAGCCATACTTTTTGTTCTATTCATCGTGCAACCAACCAATAATTCCAACACATCCAAGTGGGTGGGTTTATGCTAGGCAAGGTCCTATTTCCCACCCCAATATGTTGGATTGTTCCATACTACATCGTGCCAACACTTTCTCTTAAGAGCCCTAAGTGCCGAAATGTGGCAAAAATTGACGAGTTGTTTCTTGGAAACTATAGCATTAAGAAACATTTTGTCTAGAGGTATAGGGTAACATAGGGTCCCTCTACCATAACCTCTGTCAATTTTTTTATATCTTCAATCCATTTGGCCATGGCGACAAGTTTTCACACATTGAAAAAACATCAAATGCATTGAAGAGAAAGTTGCAAGGTAGCATAATTTTTGTTATGTTCATCATACAACCAAACCAATAGTTCCAACAAGTTCGGGTGGGTGGTTTTATTACAGTAAAGGTCCTTTCTTGCACCCCAACATGTTGGATTGTTCTAGACTACATTATGTCGACACTTTCTCTTAAAAGCCCTAAGTGCCAAAAAGTGGCAAACTTTGATGAGCTATTTCTCAGAAATAGAGACACTTATAAATGTTTCATCTAAAGGTATAAGGTCACATAGGGTCCTTCTACAATAACCTCTCTCATTTTTCATATCTCCAATCCATTTGGTCATGGCGATAAGTTTTTGCACATTGAAAAAAATGGCAAATGCATTGAAGAGAAAGTTGTAAGCTAGCATAATTTTTATTTTATTCATTGTGTGGGAAAATTGATAGCTCCAACACATCTAGGTGGGTGGTTTTATGCTAGGAAATATCTTGTTTTGCACCCTAACATGATGGATCGTTCCAAACTATATTATGTTGGCACTTTCTCTTAACAGCCCTAAGTGCCAAAAAGTGGAAAACTTTGATGAGTTGTTTCTCGCAAACAATAGAACTTAAAAATGTTTCATCTAAAAGTATAGGGTCATGTAGGGTCCCTCTACAATAACCTCTCTCAGTTTTTCATATCTCCAATTCATTTGGCTGTGGCGACAAGTTTTCACACGTTCAAAAAGTGTCAAATGCATTGAAGAGAAAATTGCAAGGTATAATAATTTTCGTTTTGTTTGTTGTGCAGCGAAATTGATAGTGCCAACATGTCTGAGTGGGTGGGTTTATGCTAGGAAAGGTCCTATTTCGCACTCCAACATGCTAGATTGTTCCATACTACATTGTGTTGACACTTTCTCTTAAGAACCCTAAATGCCAAAAAGTGGTAAACTTTTGACGAGTTTTTTCTCAAAACTTGTGGCACTTAGAAATGCTTCGTTTGAAGGCATAGGGTCATATAAGGTCTCTCCACAAATAACTTGTCTCAGTTTTTCATATCTCCAATCCACTTGACTATTGTGACAATTTTTTCAATGTTACAAAAAACATCAAATGCATTGAAAAGAAAGTTGCAAGGTAGAGAGTAAGTGCAAGAAGTTGAGTCCACTTTTAGGGGAAGTGTCATTTTTCAGCTTTAAAATAGGCACCAATTCATTTTTTAGAATAGGTATCCATTTTAAAATGGGTACTTGTCCCAAAAATTTTAAAACTCACAATCCATTTTTTCATTTGGATTTATGGTAAAAAATGCATGGTAACCCAATCTTTAGCCTTGGACTTGCAAGTACAAGGTCATGACAATGTCAAGAGAAAAAACTAACTTTGGCAATTGTTGAAAAATGAGGTGTTTTCTTAGCTTAATACTCTATAAAACTTTAATATTGCTGATCTAAGTAAGCTTTTTCTTTGTTACATATATTCTTTGTGGGTGATTATCTTGATTTAATCCATTTTACTGTTGTAGAATGTAGACAGAAGTTGATAGAAGAACTAGACAGGATATTAGAAAGATTACACAAGATTTACCGTGGAGAAACCCTTTTGGGAAAAAACTCCACCAAGAATTATTCTATTATTCAATCTCTGAATTACAATAGCTTCAATTCTTGCTTGAGAATGCTTCTTCTATATTTTAACAATCTTCTTCACACCTGCAATAACAATTATGAAAACTCTCTTCAACTTGAACGAGATATAGACAATATGCAACCTTGTAATCTCCAAAAGGTGATAATTACAATGCACAAGCTCAAGCCTTAGAAAAGGTATGCCATATTGCTTCAAGTTGAGTTATTATGTGAAGACTAAAGCTTACAACATGTGCTTCATGCATTTGGGCGTCCCAAACTGAAGCTACAACTCATCCTTCACTTTGGTGATAATTCCAAAGCTCTTCCTCAAAGATGGCGCCCAAAAGTAATCCTGCTTAACCGAGCCTTCATAAATATCTTATCATGCAATAGAGGTAAATCCAAGAAAGCATCTTGGGTGCCCAAGTTGGCTCCAAGTGATTTCTAGTTAACTGAAACATTTACTCAACACCATTCATGTAAAAATGGTCATCCCCTATTAACTGGAGGTAGTCCCTATTATCTGCCATACAACTCAAGTTATTAGCCATGCATTGCAAGTTAACTAAAGTTAACTAACATATAACTGAAACTAACTGAAGACAACTGAACCATAACTGAACTGAATTGAACTAAACTAAACTGAATTGATTCTGAACTAAACTGAACTGAACTAAACTGAACTAAACTGAACTGAACTGATCTGAACTGAACTAAACTGAACTTCATGCATGCAAACATCAATCCCTAACTCCTAGGATCTTTACATGCATTCAAAAGTGTTAACTGTTACTCCGTATAATTAACTGAACACAAGGTGAGTGCCACCTTACCATGTGGGTGCCCCATGTGCCCCTATTATTTAGGGACTCACTATGGATGCCCTCACATGCTCCTTACATTTAGAATCATTTACAAATGTCAATAATCATGATTATTTAATCAAATATTAATCTCATCATATTCTTAGTGTTGTTGAACACATTCCAAGAATCTAGGAGATACATGAAATAATTAATGTTTAGGATTTGCCATTAAATGGCATCCTATTCCCAACAACAATATGGCTAACAATTTTTTTTTAGAATTATTTTATTAAATTAAAACCCATTTTAGATGATGATATCTAGTTTTCAAATATGTATTTTTTATGATTGGTTTATTTGTTCTATTTTTTAATTAATTTGTGATCAAATTAATCCATAAACATGAAATGCCATATTTTTTGTATTCTTTTAATAACTTTTAATTTGTTGATTTTATTGTAAAAAAATTATATGACATCAATCTACAAGCAATTCTTTACACAATGAAAAAATAAAATTTAAAAAATGATTAGTTTGGGTCAAATTATGGTGTCTATACACGTGAGTTTTAAAAAACAACAATTAGGGCCAATAATTTTTTTTTTAAATATATAGAAAAAAATTATAAAAAATATCCTCATCAATCTTTAGTATAATACACATCTTTCCCCAAAATCTTCTAGAAAAATACTTTTACTTAGGTCAAATTATGGTGTCCATACACATGCATGCAATGGTCCTAAAAAAGCGACTTTTAAAATGTCATTTTTATACATGCCTATTAAAAATTATTTTGTATCATTTGGGTATTAGAGTAAATTACATATTTGAAACTAGACTCAAATTACTAAATTTCATATTATTGGACTTTTTCAAGATCCAATATGCAAGTGCTTCAAAATTTTAGTCCAACTGTGACAAATTCTGAAAATTGGGAAAAACGCTTCCACTTTCTGAACATTTTATGGACCCAACTTCTTGCACTTACCCTAGCATATATTTCATTTTGTTCATCATACAAAAAAACCAACAATGTCAACACATTTAAGTGGGTGGGTTTATGCTAGGAAAGGTCATGTTTCACACCCCAACATGCCGGATCATTCTAGGCTACAATGTGTCAACGTTTTCTCTTAAGAGCCCTAAGTGCCAAAAAGTGGTGAACTTTGACATGATGTTTATTGGAAACCGTGACACCTAGAAATGTTTTTTTTGAATATATAGGGTAATGTAGGGTCCCTCCAAAATAATCTCTCTATTTTTCATATCTCCAATCCACTTGACTTTGGCGACAATTTTTCAAATGTTGTAAAAAGCGTCAAATGGATTGAAGAGAAAGTTACTAGGTAGCATAATTTTCATTTTGTTCATCATGCAGCCAAACCGATAGTGCCAACACGTTCAACTGGGTGGGTTTATGCTAGGCAAGGTCTTGTTTCGCACCCCAACATGCTGGATTATTCCAAGCTACATTATGTTGACGCTTTCTCTCAAGAGCCCTAAGTGCCAAAAAGTGGCAGACTTTGATGAGTTATTTCTCATGAATTGTGGCACCTAGAAACCTTTCATCTAAAGCAACAAGTTCATGTATTTTCCCTCCACAATAACCTCTCTTAATTTTTCATATCTCCAATCCGTTTTACCATGGCGACAATATTTTAGATGTTGCAAAAAGTGTCAATTGCATTTAGGAAAAAGTTGTCGAGAGACATTGTTTAGATTCTTCATCTCATGTGGGTAAACTGAAAATTCCAACATGTTTGGGTGACTACAAAATAGGTTCATTTTAGGGTTTTTGGTCATCGTAGGTCTCTTTATACTATTATTACTGTATGATCTACACCAAAGAACTAGTCTCATCCATGGATTGAATTCAATGTAGTCATAAACATTTTGGTCATATAGGAATTTTTTTTTGAGAGGAAGGAAAGTGTGGGCATGAGGAATAGCTCTATAAATGTGAAATAGTGATTGGTCAGCTAGAGGATAGGGGTCCATACTATAAATAGGTCACATCATTTAATGAAATAGGAAATACTAGGTTGGTCAGATGATAACATTGATAGAGGACCAAATGTGCAAGGATGGACGGGCACTTTAATGTAATTGAATGTAGATACTGACTAACCACTGGGTATTGACAAGCTATTTTGGAAATATTAGTTTGTCATTAGCTAGTCTTAACAAGTATGCAACCATACTATTGTCTAAATGGAAAAGTAAACCTTTTTCAATTATTCAATTAATCAATTATAGTGCAAATATGGATAACATTAATCATTTATAGTTGTGTCAATTCATTATTCATTTATTTAAATAATCATTTATAATGCAAATACGAATACCATTGATAAAAAAATATGCATTAACCAAACAACCATATAGGCATACATCAATATATGTCAAGATATAAGTATAACATATATACAAGAAAGTTATATAGGCTTACAACAATACCATATGGACATACAAAGTCACATATATGTAATATAAAATATATGTTTAAAAATTCCATATAGGCATACAATAAAGGACCCTAATACATAGTCATTTCCCTCTAGGTGAAGGAAATAGATCATGAGTTTTCTTTGACTGTTGAGGGGATGGAGATGCATATGATGGTGGTCTCCTTCAAACTCGTTCACTTGACCTCCTATTTAAAGATTCTTGGAGCCCCACCTAATACAATAAAAAGTATAAATATTAATATATAAAAATTAGATTATAAAATGAAATATGACAAAATAATCACTTACCGCATACAAATAATCACTTTGTTCATCCACAACATGGGCATGCTCATGACCTAGAGTTGCAAAGCTCTATGGCAACCATCCAGATAGCAATTAAACTACAAATGAATCTAATTTTTCAGTAATAGATAGATAAAAAAACAAATATAATGTGAAATTTACTAATCTACCTCATACCTCTATCAAAGGCATCGAACTGGTTACTGCTACAACAACACCATGCTCCATTGTCCTATGAATATCAAGAGTGTCTACTTGCATCATAAGAAAATGCAACAACATTATTCAATTACCAAAACTACCTAAGTGAAAGTTCTATATATTATCTGATATTGATTTTTTACATAAATATGTAAAGGGTTTAAACCATCCAATAGTGATAAAGACCCAACTTAACCATTAACATTGCTTTTACATGGAATGTAGATTCTATCCCAAGACATGTGCAAGCATGATAGGGATCATAAAAATATTTGATATCACTCATAAAGGTTGCTAATAGCATGGTGTGACAAAACCATAACCTCAAATACATATATATACACACACACATATATATGTGTGTGTGTATATATACATGTATATATATGTGTATATATATACATGTATATATATACACATATATGTCATGCCCAAAATTTTCACCATGGAAAAACCCAACATTTTTTTTTTAAAAACCCATAAGTAAGATAATTAACATTCTAAGTGTTTGAAGTGCAAATGCTAATCGGGGTTTGAATCATGCACATTAGGTTAAGTTGGATTTGGAAACGGATTTGAGTTCCCATCAATTTCATGGTAAAATAAATTTGATTGAACTTACCCAAGTTGGTTTAATTTGTTTTATTGAATGGTTGTTGTATATACACAAATTTATTAAATTGTTGCCACAATTATCACCTTTAATCCTACTTTCCTCTATCATAAATAGGATTAATTATAACCTAGTCTCAAACTTACATTGATGATACAGTTAGCATTTACTCCAATTAATGGTATTGTCCTTTGTTCCAAAATTGACAATTTTTAATGTTTAATGACATTACCATTTGGTTCATTGCTTGCAAAATGATTTTAAAAAAATGGTCAAGGAATGGTGAAGCGGAGGAAGAGTTGAGGTGATCACAGGTCACAAGAGTTTCAACGTAATGGTGGACCTCAATCTTGTTGGCCTTATAATCGTAGACATAAAGGGCGCTCGTCGAATCCTCCATGGGTTGCCCCATAGCAAGCATGGAAGGCTCCGAAAAAAAGTGGTAAGGGTTCCTATAATGGTCAGAACAAAGGGATGGAACTTCAGGGAGGCTCAAAAAATAGATGGGGTTATGCAAATATGCACCTCACAGAGCTATTCAGAAGGTGGCAAAATTTTTTTAGAGACTGAAACAACAAAACAACCAGTGGGCATCAAACCAGGTAAACTCTACCATTGAGCATACTACTGTTGTTTCCCTAGCAATAGATGGTTAATCTTGGAATGAATCTGTGAGCCTTCTTAGAGAGAAGGATTTTTTTTATGAAGTGGAGTGTCCCATGGCCGACATTCAAAAGGGTTAGAAGTTGGTGTAATGAGAGCTGGGGGGAAGCTACTATTTTAAAAAAAATTCTGAATGGTTTCTACTTGGTTATCTACCCAAACCCTATTGATAAGGAATGGATCATGAATAGTGGGCCATTTTTAATGGGGGAGAAATGGTTTTACATTAAAGATTGGACCCCTAATTTTAACCCCAAAATTGAATCTATTTCAAAAGTACCCATTTGGATTCGCCTGTATAACTTGCCCCATGAATACTAGGATATAGAAACCCTAAAATCAATTGGTAACAAACTAGGTACCTTTGTCAAAGTGGATGAAGCTATAACTAATAATGATTATAGCATGTATGCCAAAATCTGTATTCTTTGGCAGTCTGCTCGCCCACTCCCTGCAACATGATATAATTAAACACAGGAGCAAGTACCTGGAAGCAAATGATTGAAGTGGAAGAAAATATTGAGATGTGCTCTGCGTGTAAAGGGGTGGGGCATCTTGTAGGGGAGTGTAGTTTGGCAGAAAAAGGAAAAGGTTTGGTGCAAAATGCTCTTACGAACTTGTTATTGCTCAAAGAAAATGATTTTAAAGCAGAGGATAATTATTTTTTAGAAGTTATGTCGAGGGCTTGGGATAGGTGTGATGAGAATGATTGGGGTTTATGTAACTCTGAAATGGCCCTTGGTTTATGGAAAATTTTTGGGGAAAAAAAAAGGTCAGGGGATGCAATAAGGGAGGTGGAAACAAGGTTGGTGGATTCTACGTTGAAAGATTCTGATGAGTTCGGTAAAGATGTGTGCAAGGAAACAATGGTCGATTCAAATTGTAACCAGTTGGTTTTAGGCACTATTCTAACAGTCAAGAATTCCAAGTTACAGGAGGAAGGACCCAGGATGGAAGCTCCCAAAGAAGGTGGGGATGTTGCTCGGAAGTGCATGTCTGGAAAGGCAGATGGTAATCCTCCACTTTCACCACTTCTGGAAAAATCGAAGGCTAAGTTTGGAATGATTGTTGAAAACCCTACAAATAGTCCAAATAAATCTAGTAGCACTACCAGGGATTCCCAAAGTGATCAAAGAAGGGTGAAATTGGATATGGAGTTAGAGGAAAGTAGGATCTCAAAAAATGATTCTCTTCAGGCTAAAATTCAATTTGCAGACACATCCATTGAAATAGAGGAACCCTTTTTCAAGGACATATAGATTTCACCTATTAGAAACCTAGAGAGTTCCTTTTAGGATGAAAGAGAAGTGGACAACCCCTTTGAAGATATGGATCTGGAGCCCCCATCGGATGAGGAGGAAGGTGCTAGAGATGATTTGGGCTTCAATTCTAAGTTGGGGATAATAGAGAAGCGTACTTAGGAAAAAAACTCAACAAAGCATAGTAGGGTGAAGGTAGGGGACAAGAAGAAAAGAGGTCCTAAACCCATCAAGGTAAAATTGGAAATTGTTGGAAGTGCAACAGGCCAAAAAAAATTAAGAATGGGAGCAATGAAGGTCCTTTCATGGAATGTCAGGGGCTGCAATGCCCCTGACAAAATACGTTTGATCAAGAGATGCCTTGATCAAACAAGACCTGATGTAGTGTTGCTGCAAGAATTAAAATTAAGTGGAACTAAAGCTAAAGCCTTTGGAAAGCATTTCTCTTCTTGGAAATGTTTTACAGTGGAAGCTTTAAGCGCCTCAAGTGGTTTAGGGATTTTGTTTAAAGAGGTCGTAATGGAGATCCAGATGCTTAGATTAGAAAAATCATGGCAATGGGTAAATATCATTTCTAAACAACTTCTCTCTAGTTTCTTTTTGTTAAATGTGTATGGTCCAAATAACATGTTAGAAATGAGAAGAATATGGGTTGAGCTGTCAGAGGTTTTGGCAGCTAATAGTGAGAATCTTTTCCTATTGGGTGGAGATTTTAATGCAATCCTAAAGTCGTCGGACAAGAAAGGGGGTCTAGGCTGGTTAGATAAAAAAACAAAAGGATTTTACTGATTTTGTAACCAATAATTGTCTTTTTGAGATTCAATTTAGAAATGGGGATTTCACATGGACAAATTATCATTTTGGTTTTCTAAACATAGCTAAGAAGCTTGATAGATTTTTTCTGGATGGGGATCGGGAAAATTTCCAATGGTCCTTTTAGGAGAAGATTCTCCCAATTATAGGATCTAATCATTATCTAATAATTGTGAGAATTCAAGAGGAGGAAGCTCCTGATCGGTGCCCCTTCAAGTTTGAAAAAATGTGGTTTAGGCAAGAAGGGTTCTTAGAGCTTGTAGCTAATTGGTGGGTAAATGCTCCCGCAAGGAGGGAAAATAAAGCTTTTATCGTCTTTAAAAAGCTACAATTTGTAAAGGAGCAGTTGAAGAAATGGAACAAAGAAGTTTTCAAGAATATTTTCTCAGAGAAACTTGATCTCGAACAAGAACTGGGGAAGCTACACTCTAAGGTCATTGAGGAAGGTTTGAGTGAGGATGATTTCCAACTAGAAAAAGGTTGAACAAGTAGTATGCGGAGGTGATGGCCCGTGAAGAAATTTTTTGGAGACAAAAATCAAGGGAGACTGGGCTAAAGGAGGGGAACCGAAATACAAAGTTTTTTCACAATGCAGTAAAAGTTAGGAGATCTTTTAATAAAGTTTTCTCAATATAGGATAAAAATGGAAACACCCTCACTGAAAAGGAGGATATTTGTAAGGAAGTTGTGCATTTTTTCTCTGAAGCTTTTAACAATAGTGAGGTAGATATTTCGTAGGAGAATGACATCTTGGATAATATACCTTGTTGTGTTTCTGATATCTAAAATTCAGCTCTCACAAGGGTAGTTACTTTAGAAGAAGTAAAATCTGCTCTTTTCAGTATGGGTGGGGATAAGGCACCAGGTTTGGATGGATTCCCAGCTTTTTCTTTCAGAAGTTATGGGATATTTTAGCTCAAGAGTTATGGGAGGTGGTAGAGGAATCTAGGGTGGAAGGTTTTGTTTTGAAGGATTTTAATAATACTTTTATCACCCTAGTCCCTAAGAAAGATGAAATTGTATCTTTTCTAGATTTCAAGCCCATTGCCCTTTGTAACACAGTGTATAAGGTGATTTTGAAAGTGATGGAAAATAGGTTAAAATGTGTCCTTGATTCAATTATCTCCCCATAGCAAAGTGGGTTTTCTCCAAACAAGTCCATTTATGAAGGTATTATTATTGCTCATGAAGTTATCCATTCCATTTAGCTTTCTAGATTAGAAAAAATGCTTGTGAAGTTAGATATCAAGAAAGCTTATGATGAAGTAAACAAAAGCTTACTTCTAAAAGTCCTCAGAAAGTTTGGTTTTAATGATATGTGGATAAAGTGGGTGGCTAGCTGTATAAACACCCCTTGGTTATTGGTTCTTCTTAACGACAGTCCTCAAGGTTTCTTTACCTCAGATAAGGGAATTCGGTAGGGAGATCCTATTTCCCCTTTCTTATTCATCATATTGGCTAAAGCTTTGGGAAGATTGATCTCTAAAAAGAGAGAGGAAGGGCTTTGGAAATGTGTTCGTGTTGTAGATGGTTTGTATCCGTTATCCCATCTACAATTTGCGGATGACACTCTCCTTATGGGTGAAGCCTCCTTTAGAGAGGTGAGACTTATGATAAATACTTTAGATAAGTACAATAAGGTGCCTGGGCAATGTATAAACTAGAGAAAATCTTAGATTTTATTTTTCAATACCTGTTGTCAGAAACAAAGAGAAATCTGCTCTATTTTAGGAATGAAGATGGGATCTCTTCCCGGAAAATACTTAGGCATTCCTCTTTTTGGAGGGGCAAGTAAAGTGTCGATTTGGAAGGACTTAGTTGATTGTTTTCTGAAGCGTATGGATGGTTGGAAAAGTAGATGGTTGACCTTGGCGGGAAAAATTTTAACGCTGAAGTTTGTTATCTTAGCCATCCCTATTTTTTCTATGATGTGCCTTAAAATATCTAAAAAAATGTCAAGGTAGGAGGGCAGAAAATAAGGAAATTATTTTGGAATGGGGCATTGGATTAGGATAAAATTCCTCTACTATCATGGGAAAAAAATTGTATGGTGAAAGGGAAAGGTGGTGCGGGGTTAAGAGATTGGGGTCTTATGAATGAGGCTTTAGGTGCTAAGTTGGTATGGAATATTTATTCCCAGCCTACTCAGTTATGGGTGAGGATCTTAAGGAGAAAGTATTTGGATTTGTTGGAAAATAATAGAATTTTCATGATGCGGAATCCCCCTTTTGGTTGAGCTATCTAGAATTTTGTGATCTCTTTCTGTCAAGTTATTGTAGATCACACTACTTGGTAGTTAGGGAATGGAACAAAATTGATTTTTTTGGGAGGACTCATAGCAAGGCTTTCCATGTTTAAATGAAAATGAATATTTGCAGGATTTAAGGCTTTGGTTCACCCAACATTGGGGAGAAAAAGTTTGTGACTGCCTGGAGTTCAAAGCAGATGTGGCAGGGGGTAATTGGATGTGGAAGTCTCTTTAGGAGGTTGAGCTATCTAATATACATAAAGCTCTCATGTAAGCAATTTTCTGGAGTAGAAAGTTTTCAAGATCAAATAAGGAGGATAAGGTGATTTGGTGTGGTGTCGGTGATGGAAAATACTCGGTGAAATTAGGATACCAATTCCTAGATGCAAAAGTTAGAATTGAAAATTGGCCGGTTAAATTATGTTGGGGGAAAGAATGTATCCCTAAAGCAGGTGTCTTTTCATGGTTGGCAATTCAAGGTTGTATCCTTATAGGGGAATGAAGGAAGTGTTTAGGTTTTAGTGGACCGACCAAATGTGTAATGTGTTCAGGGCCTGAGGAAACTAGTGACCATCTCCTCTTGCATTGTAATATAGCAGTAGAATGTTGGGAAATGTTAAGGAGGTTCTTGGGGTGGCAAAGTCCAACCCCAGATACACTAAAGAAGGTTTTTGAAAGCTAGCCTTTACCAAGAAGAAATTCGGTTCTCTCTTGCATTTGGAAGGCTAGTCCTTCCCTAGTGGTTTGGGAGATTTGGAAGGAAAGAAACAAAATAATTTTTTCAGATAAAGCAGAGAATTTGGAGAGGTTAAAATGGAGAGTAAACCATGCAATAAAGGAAGTAGTTGGAGCAGTAGCCTCACTTCATTTTAATCAAAAAATTCCTTTCACCTCGGAGGATAAGCGTATCCAGGAATACTGGTTGGGTATTCATTTGAGGCCCGTTAAGGGGCCGAGTTGGGTAAATCCAATTGAGAAGAAGTGTAGGATGGTTCTTTGGGAAAGACCATCAGAAGGTTGGTGGAAGATAAAATTTGATGGGGCTTCAAAGATAAATCCTGGCCCTTCAGGGACTGGATTTATAATTTGAGACTAGAATGGTGATGTGGTAGCGTTAGGAGCAAAGAAATTGATAGAAGGAACAAACAATACAATAGAAGCTATAGCAGCCCTTTTGGAAATTAAGTATGGTAAAAAATTAGGTGCCAAAAAGATCCACTTAGAAGGGAACTCGATGATAATAGTCCAAGTGGTGATGAATGGATCTATTCATGCATGGCACCTTCAATATGTGGTTGAACAAATCAGAGAAGAATTAGCCACTCTTCAAAGTTTTTTGGTGAGCCACATTAGTTGAGGTGGAAATGTTGAAGTGGACATGTTATCTCACTACATCAGAACATGAAAATAGCGCCTAAAATAGCACTGCATTTCAGTGTATTTCAGTTACGAATTGGACGACTTGGTTGGGGCTAAACTCAATGCAAATAGGCATGACCATCTTGACGCCGATGTTTGTGTCAATTTTTTTCACTAGACTTTGCATCGGAGTTTGCGCCATGGTTAGCACCGAAAAATCACATCCTCTATTAGCGCCTAAAATAGCACCAAAAATAGCATCGGAAATAGCGCCTAAAATAGCGCCCAATTTGGCTTATGGTTTTGCTTCTATGTCTACTCCCATTTTTGCTTCTAATTTTGCTTATGATTTTGCTTCCAATTTTGCTTCTAGTTTTGCCTCTAGGTTTGCTTCCAGTTTTGCCTCCAATTTTGCTTCCACTTTTTCTTTTGGTTTTGCTTCCATTTTTGCTTTTGATTTTGCTTCTGGTTTTGCTTCCAGTTTTGCTTTTGGTTTTGCTTCCATGTTTGCTTTCGGTTTTGCTTCCAAGTTTGCTTCTAGTTTTGCTTCTGATTTTTCTTCCAGGTTTGCTTCCGATTTTGCTTCCAAGTTTGCTTCCAGTTTTGCTTCTGATTTTGCTTCCAGGTTTGCTTCTAGGTTTGCTTTTAGGTTTTCTTCTATGTTTGCTTCCAATTTTACTTCTAATTTTGCTTCCAAGTTTGCTTCCAAGTTTGCTTCCAAGATTGCTTCTAGTTTGCTTCTAGTTTTGCTTCCATTTATTGATTTAATATGTTTTATTTCAATTTAATTAATTAAATATATCGCGCCTCTTAAATAACTCATATGATTATAGACTAAGTAATTTAATTATTTAACTCATATGATTAAATAACAAGATTTTCTTTTTGGATCGGTAACACAAAAATTTTGTATTGCTTGTAAAGATAAAAAAGTACATCTATTGTTTAGTGTCATTACCCACCAAAATTCCACAGCAAATGACAAAAACTAGAGGCACCTTAATGTGCAAAGTAAAACATTAAGTAACCCTTGTAACTGTTTACCAATAAATTCCTTACAAAAAAAACCACCATTAACAGTGTTCAGAGTTACATGCTTTAATACAACAAAAGCGAAGGGAGAATTCAAAAGCAGATGTAGACAAACATGACCAGTCTTAACGAGCTCCACCCGAACCCAACGGACGCTTGGCTATCTCCTTCAAAGGCTTTTTCTTCCGCCGCTTCCCTGAATTCTTCTTCTGGTGCTTCCTTTTCACTTCCAATCCCTACATCTCTGCCTTTGCTTGTGCCAAACCTTCATCAACCTCCATGAGTTCGATGAAGAGTTTGAGCGCTTTCCATCCCAAACACGTTTCCTCATGGCAACGAGCTTTGTATTTTATTTCGAGCCAACTAATAAAGGGTTTGAGCCCCGGTCTCCCATAGAGCTCCTCAATTTCATCACCTACCAGTCCTTTAGAATAATCTAAACCTACACCCGAAACCACCCATTCGAGAATGGACTCCATGCCTACCAGAAAATTTTCATGCACAATTTTTTGCATCACCATCCTCACCATTTCCACTGGTTCACCTAAATCCAAGCCTTGCACCGCAATTAAGGAGTAAAAATCCATGTTGGTTCAGTATTTGTGTTTCAGAGAGCTGAAATCCCTGCCACAAATCATTTTTGCACACTACACTAGCCGTTCATCGTCAACAAGGAAAAGGCCATCCAGTCGTTTTCCAAACGCCTCTCCATAAAATGGGCCCAAAGATCTTCGTGACCGGAAGGTGAAATTGGCTTCCATTTCTCCTGACAACCAACGCTGCCACCACCAAAGTTTGTTGTAGATTTTTTCTCGACCCTTTCCAAATGCAATTAACACAACTTAATCGAGGGCTTGCATTTAACACCATCTTGGATTTCCCACACTTTCTATTAATGAAGTACTACTTCACCATCACCTGCCACCCTTGCCTTTGCTTGTCATGTCAAACCTAGTCCACTCGCTTCGCCACCTTGTTCATTTAAGGCATTGTCCTCTCTTGTGTTTCCACCTAACTCCGCTAACTTAACACCTCTAAAATCCTCCAACCTAAATTCCCCCATTTCACCAAAATTTAAAGCCCATTCAGATAAGACACCTGCTTCCACATTACCACCTCTTTTAATGTGGCTCACTACAAAACTTTCAATTACGTTCTTGAGGTGCCAAGCATTAATTTTACCTTTCATCATTGCTTGAACTATTATTGTAACATGATCATAATCTATAATTAAAACAAGTGAGTTAAATATCTATAATTTAATTGAATTTGACAGCATCCATCCTGAGCAGTAAATTTAAATCATCATACGTAATAAATGTCCATCCAAAAATCATCAACCACTTTTAATATATATAAATTGACAAGTCAATACTGATAAGATCATCATCATATATAATTAAAACAAGTGAAATTAAAATATGCCAGTACATCAAAAACATGTCAAAAAGATACATGTCCAGCAGTCGACATAAGTGAAAATGATACATGTACAAATGATATAAATAAAATTGATAAATTATGTAACTCAAACTGATACAAGTCAAGATGATACATGTCCAAATGATATAGTGAAAATGATACATGTCAATATGATACAACTCAATAATATAGTATTGTAGGCCGTGAAAATGATACATATGATAGTAACCATGAAAAGAGTCATCATAACAATATATCAACAATGATCCATGATGCAGTCAATATGATCATGAATTTCATTGGTTACTACCACCAACTATCTCATCATCATCATCACCATCGCGATCATCATCATCATCATCATCATCATCGTCGTCGTCGTCGTCGTCGTCGTCATCGTCGTCATCGTTGTCGTCATCATCATTGTCATCGACCTCGGTGTCTTCCATATTTGCATCATCATCATCCTCTGCCATGTGATTTGTATAGACAAAACCAATTTTTTGTGGATCTATATCATGTTGAAGATCATCTTGATCTTCTGGAAGACCCGTGTTCTACAAAAAAAACATTTAGAATGAAAAGTTATTATTTATTTCATGCAATAATTTATTTTTCTGTTATATATGTAATATTACAACATATGAGATGGAACCATAATCATAATACATCATATCAAAGTGCAAATACCATAATAAAATTTCAAAAAAGTTATAGCTAATACTGGTGACTCAGGAGAAACCTCAGCTTTCAAAAACAAAGCCAATTAGGCTAGTAGACTTGTGGATCAGGCCAACATTTGGTGGAAGAGGAAGAAAGATGACTGGAACTTTGGAGGCCCACCATAATGGATTTCAGTATTCAACCATGAGAGCAAAAGAGATAGTTGATATCATGTATCAAAACATTAAGCATGCATTCTTCTAGCCAACATAGAAGGAGATGATTACTTTGCTTCATTTTCATTTGCATAACCATATCACGGCGTGAGAACCAAGAAGACCAAGGATGTCCAGTTTTATGTGGAGGTAAGATGTGGTCCAAACTTTAGGAGGGGCAAGAAGGTCAATGTATGATCTTGATGAAATTGAGGAAGAAAAGCAAGAGAGGGACAGGAAAAATAAAATCAATATAGAGTTTCAAGGATTTGTCAAGCGTGTAAGAGAGCTATGGGAGCAGCCTCATCTAAAATATTTTGAACTAGAGTTTGATATACCATTTAGAGAGCTTGGTTTTCATGGAGTTCCTTTCAAAGCCTCTACTTTTATTGTTCCTATAGTAAAATGTTTGATAAAGTTGGTGGAATTACATTTCTTTGTAATCACTATTAGTGAGATTGAGATTGTTAACCTTGAGAGAGTATGACTTGGGAAAAAGGCATTTGATATGGCTATTATTTTCAAAGACTTTAAGCAGGATGTAATCCGCATTGATGTCATTCCTCAATCTTCACTTGATGGCATCAAGGAATGGCTGAACTCCATGGATATAAAGTATTATGAAAGTAGAAATAACTTGAACTGGCAACCAATTTTGAAGAGTATTACTGATGATCTAGATAAATTTATTGAAGATGGTGGTTGGGAATTTTTGAATATGGAAGCTAGTGATTTTGATTCTAATAATTTAGAAGAGTCAAAACAAGGATATGAACCTTCTGATGTAGAAGAGGAATCAGAATCAGATTTCATGTAGCCACCATCAAGAATGTTACAAGCCAACAAGATGGAGAGAATTCTTATATAAGGATAATTTTCAATGTTGTAGGTACTAGCTTTAATGCCAACTACAGTGGCAACATTGAAATTCCCTAGCAGTATTTATGTTGAGGAAATTTCCTTTAGATGCAAGGATTCAAAGCACATCAACCATGTGGTACAAATGATTAAATCCCATAGATGATCTGTATCAATGAAAGAGTTTGAAAAGGCAGAGAGAGCTACACTGGTGACTCAAGAGAAACTTAAACTTTCAAAAACAAAGTCAATTAGGCTGGCAGATGTGTGGATCAGGCCAACATTTGGTGGAAGAGGAAGAAAGATGACTGGAACTCTGGAGGCCCACCATATTGTATTTTGGTATTCAACCATGAGAGCAGAAGAGAGAGTTGATATCTTGTATCAAAACATTAAGCATGCATTCTTCTAGCCAGTGGAGAAGGAGATGATTACTTTGTTTTATTTTCATTTGCATAACCATATCAAGGCGTGGGAACCAAGAAGACCAAGGATGTCCAGTTTTATGTGGAGGTAATGAATGTGGTCCAAACTTTAGAAGGGGAAAAAAGGTCAATGTATGATCCTGATGAAATTGAGGAAGAACAACAAGAGAGGGAAAGGAAAAATAAAATCAATACAGAGTTTCAAGGATTTGTCAAGCGAGTAAGAGAACTATGGGAGCAACCTCATCTAAAATATTTTAAACTAGAGTTTGATATACCATTTAGAGAGCCTGGTTTTCATGGAGTTCTTTTCAAATCCTGTGCTTTTATTGTTCCTACAGTAAACTGTTTGAAAGAGTTGGTGGAATTACCTTTCTTAGTAATCATTATTAGTGAGATTGAGATTGTTAACCTTGAGATAGTAGGACTTGGGAAAAACGAATTTGATATGGCTATTGTTTTCAAAGACTTCAAGTGGGATGTACGCTACATGTACGCCATTCCTCAATCTTCACTTGAAGGCATCCAAGAATGGCTGAACTCCATGGATATAAAGTATTATGAAAGCATAATGAACTTGAACTGGCGGCCAATTTTGAAGAGTATTACTGATGATCGAGATAAATTTATTGAAGATGTTGGTTGTGAATTTTTGAATATGGAAGCTAGTGATTCTAATTCTAATATTTTAGAAGAGTCAGATCAAGGATATGAACCCTCTGATGTAGAAGAGGAATCAGAATCAAATTTCATGTAGCCACCATCAAGAGTGTTACATGCCAACAAGATGGAGGAAATTCTTATATAAGGATAATTTTCAATGTTGCAGGTACCGACTTTAATGCCAACTACAATGGCAACATTGAAATTCCCTAGCAGTATTTATGTTAAGGAAATTTCCTTTAGATGCAAGGATTCAAAGCACATCAACCATGTGGTACAAATGATTAAATCCCAGAGATGATCTGTAGCAATGAAAGAGTTTGAAAAGGAAGAGAGAGCTACACTGGTGACTTAGGAGAAACTTCAGCTTTCAAAAACAAAGCCAATTAGGCTGGTAAATGTGTGGATCAGGCCAACATTTGGTGGAAGAGGAAGAAAGATGATTGGAACTCTAGAGGCCCACCATACTAGATTTTGATATTCAACCATGAGAGTAGAAGAGAGAGTTGATATCATGTGATGAGCTCGAAATATGCTCACAATTTGAATATTATGATGTATTTTTAATACCCTTACTCTTATTGCTGATGGTTGTTTTAACTCTTGATTAAAAGATTTTTATCTAAAATTGGGTAGTATCCTATAGCAATACATTCCTATATTCCTGTAGCTTAACATCTCTATGTGTTTATATTAATTACCCTGTTTGACCTCCCGAATGACTGATATAATGCATGTGGTTTTTGAATAATGAAATAGATTTAATATGTGATTAATGAATGCGTATCATGTTATTTTCCACGCGTGCTTTCTTTCGCTTCTATTGCCATGTGCATCACAGGTTGTTGAAGGAAGCATGAACGAGTCAAGCGCAACAGATCTCGACCCTGCAGTAAAGTCCATTTCTAGCACAACATCGAGGAAGTTGTTCCAACGAAGACTCTCTGACTGGGTCATTGGGAAGAAATCTAAATGATCATTAATCTAGGAAGAGTGGAATACTAAATTCTCTCATAATCATGTTGAACAGATATGCCTTCATGAGAAGTCTGTTCCTCGGTTTCAGGATGTATTTATGTCCATGTCTTTCTCTATTAGAGTTAGGTAGTTAGTTGTTTTTCTAATATAAATAAGTGTTCCTCCTACACAAGGGAGCATGCATAACATGTAAAAGTTAGTATTATAATAAGAATCAAAGTTTTGTGTTAGTTTTCTAACAAGAAGAACAATCAATGTATATGATTCCAAGTTTATGAATAAAAGCTGATGAAGTTCTGAGTTCAATTCTTGCATAAACTAGTCGATGCTTGCTAAGGGGGCCCACTTAGTGAGTATCTGTAGTTAGTTAGTTGTTTATCTTTTGTTGATTATAAGCTAGATTTTATTTTCGAAAGTTTCAGCGCAGAATCAGTCTTATATTGTTCCTGCAGCATCGGGAATCCATCCATGTGTTTGTTCCTACAACATAAGGCCAGTTCATAGTTTGCCTCTTAGTAACAGTTGTCATGATTTCTACTTTGAATAAGTTATGCTTAAATTAAGAAGACTTTACATTACATTCCTGCAACATAAGTAGAATTCCTTCCAAGCATTTGTTTCTGGTAAATTGTGATTGAAACCGATTCTTAGTGCACATACAGTACCGCTCCATTTCAAGTATACATTCCTTGGTTTGATAATGTAAATGAACGCCCATAAGAAGATGTTAGTCACCTGCTGGAATGCCCAATTCCCAAGTTAGGATTTTCCATGACTTTTATATCCTTTTGTGGAATCGACCATTTTTGGTGCCGTTGCCAGGGATGGTGTCAAGCTAAGAACCTGTCATAGTCATTGTTAGCAGTAGTTTAGTGTGTTTATTCAAGAATTTTCAAAACTCCTTCAATTTACGATTAATTCTATTGCATGCATAGAAGAAGAGACGGTCTAGGAAGATTCCTCCTTGACCTTCCATTCATTGATAAAAATTCTAAACCAACTTATAATCTATTTGAGGAAGGAGGAGACCAAGATATTAATCCATTTGTTGAAAACCTGCTTGTTGAATTTCCATTTGACCCAGCTGACGAAGAACCTAAAAAAAAATCCATTTGCTTTGATATTCAATCAAACAAATATGGCACGTAATCCACCTAATCAACCTCCTGCTTTTGAATTCCCCATCATTGCTCAGTAAGATAATGACAACCTTAAAAATATTCCTTCTTCATTACTTCCCAAGTTCTATGGACTAGTTATAGAGGACCCAAAAACTTTCTTATTTGAGTTTGACATCCTCTGTCACAGCTATGATTATACTTCAGATGCTCGCAGGCTGAAGTTGTTTCCTGCTACTTTGAAGGAGGGAGCTCTTAGATGGTTTATGAGTTTGGGAAGGGGTGTTGTTGATAGTTGGGCCGCCATGCAAACAAAATTTCTTAAGAAATACAAGGAATATTGTAAGAGTGGTAGTAAGGGTGATGATATATTCAAAATTCAACAAAAGGAGGATGAAAGCCTGGAAGACTATATCTCAAGATTCTTGTTTTCCCTAAAAAAGAATTCAGACCATACTCTCAATGAAGAATCTCATAAATTAATTTTTCTAAGAGGAATCAGTGACACCTATATAGATGCCCTGGATATGATGGGAGGAGATATAACTCAAGTGTATTGGGATGATATCAAGAAAATATGTCTCAACTACTCTCGAGCAATTGTTAAGAAGGGTAGAGCTCATCAAGCCACAGTAGCAAAGTCTTCTACTAATGGAGTTTCACAGATGGATATCATAAATTTGTTGTCTGATTTCAAGCAGGATATCATAAACAACATGGCTACACAATTGGATACTATGAAAGCTTGAAAGAAACATGAGGAAGCTGAAGCAATCTTGGCAGAGTTTTGTCCACATTGCAGACAAAAGAAATGTGACTACAGATGTAAGATGGTGGCTAACCTGGAGGCTAAGCAGTTACCTACTGATTTTAAGATAGTAGAGGGTGATGATGATCAAGTATTCTTGTTGCACAAAGGCGACCATGGGCTCAAAGACAAGGTATGCCTCAAGACCCTTTGACTTTTGGTAATCCTTATTCTAATTATAATAACCAATGGCAACCTACATATGGCCCATCACCACCTTGGAATACTTCTCAACCATACTGGCCTAACTATCAGAGTCCTCAATGACAATCTCTTCAAGGAGGTTGGTAGCATCCACAAGGACAATGGACTCCACCCCCAGGTAATTGGCAGCAGAATCCTTAATGGAGAGGTTCTTAGCAATGGTCGAACCAATCCCCTGGATCCCTGCAGCTTTAGCAGCCACAACCTTCGGCCCTCATGCCATCTCCTGCAGCACCTGCAGCAAATACTGACCCTCCAAAACAAATGCCTACTGCTCAACCATTTCCAAATCCTAATGCAGCAACAACACATGTATCTTATCTTGCAGAAGCCCTCTTATAATATTCATCCATCTCATGGCCTCCATAGCCGCCCTAGATTTTCCTCTGAACAACCTACTGATCCTGCAGAACATATACCTGTATCAAATATTGTCTCTAAGGAGCCTATCCTGCAGCATCAGGGCAAACCACCTTTTCCTCAGAGATTGCAAATTACTACATCCAAGTCTATGGAAGAGCCTACCTTTGATATTTTGGATCAGCTAAAGAATGTACACATTCAAATTCCTCTTTTTCAAGCCATTAAAGATGTCCCAATTTATGGAAAATCCATTAAGGAGGTCTCTTTAAAGAAACTAGGAAGAAAGAAAAAGGATCTCCAAACTATCCATGTTCTAGGACAGTTGGCAGATATTATGTCAGGGAAGATAGTCATTCCAAAATATACTAACCCTGGGAGTCCTGTGGTAAAAATAAATATTAATGGCCAGCTAGTAAAGAATGTTTTGATTGACCTTGGTGTAGCCATCAATGTAATGACAAAGCATACTATGGAGTATTTGAATATCCTAACCATTCGATCTATGCCTACCATCTTGCAACTTGCTGATAGTTCCACAGTAACACCTGATGGAGTGGTAGAAGATGTTATTGTCATCCTTGAGTCTTGAGAATACCCAACAGATTTTACCATATTGTCCACTAAGGAAACTTTGGGAGGATATCCTATCATCCTAGGTAGACCATGGTTAGTTATAGCTGATGCTCTTATAGGATGTCATTCAGGAGATATGACAATTTCTGATGGTCAGTCAAGAAAAGAAATTGGATTTATACCCACCTACCCAGCCTCAACCAGACTTGTCTCAACCAATTTGGCCAGATTTAGGAGAGGAAACTGAAGAAGTCAATTCATTGGCTCAGCTAATGATGCTGCAAACTAATCCATTTTCCCAGCTTCAGAGTGAGGATAGCCTGCTTTTATACATTTTGCAGTCCAACTCTGATCTGAGTAGCCCATCTGTTCCAGATAGCTGTCTTCAACAGTGTTTCCTGCAGCAACTGAATCTTGAGAGCCTGCCACCTAAATTTCCTGCAGTTTATCACAATTTGCTTCCATATGAAATACAAACACCACCTTTATAGTAACCTCCATGAATGATCTTACTAAGCAAGTAGAAGTGTCTCTAGGCCGCTGTCTGAACATCAATAATAAGCTGCCTCAATCTCAACAAGCTACCCTAGTCACAATGTTGCAAGATCAACACAAAGCTTTTGCATGAGACTATGGGGATATGAAGGGAATAGATCCTCAACTCTGTACTCATAGGATCTACATTAAGGAGGACTGTTCACCTGTTAGGCAGCCTCAAAGAAGGATAAACCCAACACTCAGGGAAATAGTGAAAAAAGAGCTCTAAAAATTGCTTGATGCTGGCTTTATCTACCCCATTTCAAACAGTCAATGGGTATCTCCATTGGTGATTGTTCCTAAAAAAGGTGGAAAATGGAGAGTTTGTGTAGACTATAGGGAGCTGAACACAACAACTAAAAAGGATCACTTTCCACTGCCATTTGTTGACCAAGTGCTAGACTCATTGTCTGGTAAAAAGTATTTCTCCTTTTTGGATGGATATAGTGGGTATAATCAAATTAGAATTGCTCTTGAGGATCAAGACAAAACAACTTTTACCAGTCCATGGGGAACTTTTGCCTATTTGTCTTACCTTTTGGCCTGTGTAATGCACCTGCAACATTTCAAAGGGCAGTGATCAATATTTTTGCTGACATTTCTCATGATTCTATGGAGATCTACATGGATGACTTCACCACTTATGGAGTTACTTATGAAGAAGCATTAGAAAATTTGGAGAAAGTATTGAAAAGATGTAAGGAGCACAATTTGTCCTTGAATAGTGAAAAGTGCTTTATGATGCAAGAGGGAATTGTTTTAGGCCATCATATTTCTCAAGCAGGAATTCAAGTTGATCCTGCAAAAATAGAAGTCATTCTAACTTTGCAAACACCTATGAAACAAAAGGATGTTAGAAGCTTCCTAGGACATGCTAGATATTATAGAAGATTTATCAAAGATTTCAGCAAAATAGTCAGTCCATTATATGCCTTATTGACTAAGGATTCTAAATTTAACTGGATTGAGGCCTGTGACAAATCTTTCCTACAGCTTAAGAATTTACTTACTCAGGCACCTGTTCTTCAAGGACCGAAGTGGAGTCTGCCTTTTCATATACACACAAATGCTTCTGATTATGTCATAGGAGCCGTTTTAGGACAAAAAGAGAATTCCATAGAGCATGCCATATATTTCATTAGTAAAAACTTTCAAGGCCCTGAATTAAACTATACTATCATAGAGAAATAATTGCTAGCAGTTGTGTATGCCTTGAACAAGTTTCGACATTATGTCACTGGTTACCAAATATTTGTCCATACAGATCATGCAGCAATAAGGTACTTTATGAATAAGCCTGCCATATCTGGCAGATTAGCAAGATGGCTCCTATTGTTGCAGGAATTTGATATCACAGTTATTGATAAAACAGACCGAGCTAATGTGGTGGTTGATTTCTTGTCAAGACTTCAAACAACTACATCTGCTACCCTTGAGGTAATTGATCATGCAACAATAAGGTACTTTATGAATAAGCCTGCCATATCTGGCAGATTAGCAAGATGGCTCCTATTGTTGCAAGAATTTGATATCACAGTTATTGATAAACCAGACCGAGCTAATGTGGTGGCTGATTTTTTGTCAAGACTTCAAACAACTACATCTTCTACCCCTGAGGTAATTGATGATAGCTTTCCCGATGAACATTTTCTTTCTATTACTGTTCAAACTCCATGGTATGCATATATTGCAAATTATTTAGCAGCCAACAAGATCCCAGTCCACTTCTCACCAAAGGAAAGACAATTGTTGGTAGAGAAAAGTTTTAACTTTTCATAGATTGCAGACTGTTTATTTTACACAGGCCCTGACCAAGTCATGAGAAGATGTGTTAGGGAAGATGAGACCTATGACATTTTGCATGCCTATCATGATGAGCCATGTGGTGGGCACTTTGCAGCCAAGAGAACATCTATGAAAGTGCTTGCTACAGGATACTATTAGCCCACACTACACAAAGATGCAACAACCTACACCAAAAAATGTGATAGATGTCAATGCATGAGGAGACCAACAAAGTCTGATGAAATGCCCTTGTATCCTCAAGTGGTAGTCAGTCCCTTTGACAAGTAGGGCATGGATTTTGTTGGGCCTATTGATCCTCCATCCAATGGGAAATCATACATTTTGGTTTGCACTATTTATGTAACCAAGTGGGTGGAAGTGAAAGCAATGACACATGCCCATGACAATAAAGTTGTTGAGTTCCTGTATGAGCATATTTTTACTCGGTTTGGCATCCCAAGGGAACTTTTTATTGATCAAGGAGCTCAGTTTACATCAAACTTAATCACTGCATTGATGAATGATTACAAGATCAGGCACATGAAGTCTAACCCCTATCACCCTCAAGCCAATGGTCAGGCAGAGGTTACCAACAGAGAAATAGAGACAATCCTTACTAAGACAGTACAATTACACAAGAAAGATTGGAGCAGTCGTCTTCCTGAAGCAGTCTGGGCCTATAGGACAACATGAAAAACAACTACAGGGTTCACTCCTTTTGAGTTACTCTATGGAAAAACTGCCATGTTGCCAATAAAGTTTGAGCATAAGACCTTAAGGACTGCTCTCCAGCTTAACATTGATATTTCAGAGGCCCAAAAGGAATGCATGTTGCAGCTGAATGCATTAGATGAGATAAGGAAAGCTGCCCTGCAGCATACTAAAGCTATCTAACAACAAAGAAAAAAATGGCATGACCCCCATATCAGAACTAAGCAATTCTTTGCCGGTGATTGGGCACTGCTCTATGACTCTAGGTACAAGGAAAATCAAGGTAAACTCACCACAAGATGGCTTGGTCCTTATGAAATAGAAAATGTGTTTGATAATGGTTTAATTCAGTTAGGTACAATAGATCCTGTCCGATTCAAGCTACTGGTTAATGGACACCGTCTTAAGTTATATCATAAGCCAACGTCCAAAGAAGAATTTATGAAACAGTTTATTTCAGATGCTGCCACTGATCCTCCTGCAACAAAAGGCTTCGGCCTTTCTCCCATAGCATCTCTTTAAAATTATATGTTGCATGCCCATAATAAAGGTTTCCTTTTTTAAGGAAGCCACTTTCTCCGTTTTTCATCCATCACCACCATTCATTCTCTCTTCTTCCATGTCACCCATCCATGTCATCCATCCTGTCGTACCACCATCATTAGGGTTTCAATTCCAACCGTCATTTCATGATGACCTGTGACTTTTTCCAGCATGTACGAGCATTTATTACAAGGTACGAGATATCTTTTATTGTCACATCGTTTATTTATTTCATTTATTCATTAATTGCTATGTACATAGCAGTCATTATTGCCTGTTCTTCGCCTATCCTTTCGCACATGTGTGGACACGTGCCAAATTTTTAGTAGGGGGCGGGGATAATCCATTTCAAACTTTTTCTTATGCCACTGTCACAACTGTTAAGATATTTTTATTTTCTTGTACTTACCAAATATGACTGTGTGTCTTTATCCTAAACAACAATTAACTGCTTGATTCAGTAGTTTTTAACAATCATTTCATGCAATTATCCTTTGTGTCATTCTTGGAAAAGTAAAGAAAAGTGATGGCAGGGCAGAAAGAAGCAGGGCAAAAAGCAGAAGAAGTTTTTTGAATATTCAGAAGAAGTTTGAGTTTTAGGAATCTCAGCAGGGATAATTTGTGAATATGGGTGGCCAGTTAGTAAGATATGAGCTTGTAGCTCATGAACTCTTGACGCAAAATCCTCAAACAGTTCAAGCATTCAACAATTGCGGTTGGCTGAATTATTTTCTGATGTTAGATTTCTTTAATGAGGAAGCTGCAGGTAAGTTTTTGAGAACTCTTTCAGAGAGAGAAGCTATAGTGTGGGGTTTGACAATAGCCGTTACAAAAGAGCAGATTGCAGAAGTAACCGGGCTTCCGGCGGTAGGAGAAATTTTGTCTTCAGATGCTATCTCTGCTAGGGCAGAATTCACAATACCAATAGATGGACCCTTGGAGGTTTCCAAACAAGGATGCAAATGAGTGTCACTGCCTCCTCCATACTCAGAATACGTTTCCTTCATAATCAGGTACTTGACTTGTGAGGGATGTTTTTCCTATTTGCATTCCTATCATTTTAAACTATTGAGTCATATGAGGCACGGTTTAGTTGTCAATGTTCCAAATTTTTTGTTAAACCTTTTGAAACATTGTGCCCATGAAACCCAGAGGGGTAAGGACAACTCTATCGCCCATCATGCCCTCATTAAAATCTTGATCGAGCATTCCCTGAAGGATGTATCACCCCTTTCTTGGCAAGAATTTGTTGCTTAGAAGGGTCTGCAACCTCCAGAGCCTCCTAGAGAACTCCCTGCACGAAACAAGAAAAAGAAAAGGAGAGTAGAATCTACAAGTAGGGAAGTAGAGCAAGAATCATCTGCTCCTACAACACATAGTCCTGCAGCCTCCACACCAGAGCCCTCTACCCATGTACAAACCAGGTCTGCCAGTAGAAAAGAAAAAGGGAAAACGAAGGTAGGAGAGTCCTCTAGGGAAGAACAAACCCCAATATTTGACCCTCATGCTCAAAAGCGAAAACGTTCTACTCCACTCTTTCCTGCAGCATCTTCCCCTGTAGCAGTTTCTCCTACAACAACACATGTTGCCACTACAGTTTCACCATCATCTTCTCCTGCTGAGTCTGAATCCTCTAGGCATGTTAGAAAGATGAAAGCCACGAGAGTGCCTCCTATAGCTGAAACATTACCAAAAAGAGTTTCATCAAGGAAACAACGTAAAGTTACCTCAACCTCCGCTCAAAGTGAAATTATAGTAATTTTTGAGGAATCTGAAGAATTCAGTCATGATGCTTCTTAGAATGTATCTGAGAATGTTCCACAAAGTCCATCTATTGTTCCTGGGAAATGCAAACTGAGACAGTGGATGTTGAAGAAGCACAACATGGTAGTGGTAATGGAAGGGGGATGCCAAGTCTTGATGACTTGGCTGAAGCGGCTAGGCAAGTTTTTGAAGAAGCACAATCTCTTCCTATGCAGCAACAGGAATCCATCCTACAGCAAGAGGAAGAACAGCTTGGGCAGTTTGAAGTGTCCAATGAAACCTCATCACCCCCTGACACTTGTAGAGCAATGGTTGTTTATAAAAGAACATTGTTGATTGAATATTTGGAATATCTTAGGACTACATGGTGGCCTGTTACATTTCAAACTTTGAGTTTCCGCCATCTAGCTAAAACTGAAATTCCACAAAGTCTTTGGGAAGAAGAAAAGAAGAAATTGAAAGACAAAAATAGGAAATGAAAGCAATGAAAGAAAACGTGGATGAAATGATGAAGATAACTGGTAAAATTATGGAATGTAGACCACTGCCTAGGGTATATGCTATGTGCCTTAAAGAGAAATTTCTTTGGTTTCAATTGATGAGAATTTCAAGAAATTTAGACCCTGACATTCACATAGCTAAGGAATTTTATGATGCATATCAGGTAGCACCTAGCTGGCTGAAAAATTCCTTATGTGAGTTTTATTTGCATGGTTTGATAATTCCCTCTGAAACATAGTGGAATCCACTTCTCTATATTGGTGACATTCATCTGAGGTCACTCATGTCTTGGGCGGCCAATGAAGCTAACTATGGAAGACAATTAGAGGCTTATGAAGAGGCTGAAAGGAATGAACCTATTCCACTACGACCTGAAAACTCAGCTCCCCATACAATTATGAGAACTTGGCTTAATGTTGTGTATGGATTCAATGATCAGACGGAAAGAATGAGAATATTTGATATCATGAAGCAGGTGTATGATGAGTTCAGAGACCAACCATATATGTTTTGGAAGCTTTCATCTTCCAGAATTGAAACAAGATGGGAAAAATTGACTGTTGGTCTGAAGAAATCTGAGCCTCATAGCCCTCTGAACTTTAAGGCAGCCATCAGAAGGACATAAAAGTATATGCAGCTTGGTCTCCAGAAGAGGTTTGAGTTATGGTTACCATTAACATTTCGACCTCCAGTTTTAATGTGGCCACTTTACCCTTATCGGGCTACAGATGTTAATGAGGATACAAAAACCCGTAGGTATGAGAGATGGTAGAGTTTCAGAGGTTTCTACTACAAATTCGGAACTTCATTACAGGGCCATACTACTCCTACTGATTTCAGAGAAACAACTAGAAAACTTAATGTTGGAGGACCATCATTAGGATAAGTAGGGGGCAAATGATGAGCTCGAAATATGCTCATAATTTGAATATTATGATGTATTTTTGATACCCTTACTCTTATTGTTGATGGTTGTTTTAACTCTTGATTAAAAGCTTTTTATCTAAAATCGGGTAGTATCCTGTAGCAATACATTCCTATATTCCTGCAGCTTAACATCTCTATGTGTCTGTATTAATTACCCTGTTTGACCTCCCGAATGACTGATATAATGCATGTGGTTTTTGAATAATGAAATAGATTTAATATGTGATTAATGAATGTGTATCGTGTTATTTCCACACATGCTTTCTTTCACTTTTGTTGCCATGTGCATCGCAGGTTGTTGAAGGAAGCATGAACGAGTCAAGCGCAACAGATCTTGGCCCTGCAGTAAATTCCATTTCCAACACAACGTCGAGGAAGTTGTTCCAACGAAGACTCTCTGACCGGGTCGTTGGGAAGAAATATAAATGATCATTAATCTGGGAAGAGTGGAATACTAAATTCTCTCTTAATCGTGTTGAATAGATATGCCTTCATGAGAAGTCTGTTCCTCGGTTTCAGGATGTATTTATGTCCACGTCTTTCTCTGTTAGAGTTAGGTAGTTAGTTGCTTTTCTAATATAAATAAGTGTTCCTCCTACGCGAGGGAGCAGGCATAGCATGTAAAATTTAGTAGTATAATAAGAATCAGATTTTTGTGTTAGTTTTCTGATAAGCAGAACAATCAATGTATATGATTCCAAGTTTATGAATAAAAGCTGATGAAGTTCTGAGTTCAATTCTTGCATAAACTAATCGATGCTTGCTAAGGGGGCCCACTTAGTGAGTATCTGTAGTTAGTTAGTTGTTTATCTTCTATTGATTATAAGCTAGATTTTATTCTCGAAAGTTTCAGTATAGACTCAGTCTTATATTGTTCCTGCAGCATCAGGAATCCATCCCTGTGTTTGTTCCTATAGCATACGGCCAGTTCATAGTTTGTCTCTTAGTAACAGTTGTCATGATTTCTGCTTTGATTAAGTTATGCTTAAGTTAAGAAGACTTTACATTACATTCCTGCAGCATAAGTAGAATTCCTTCCAATCATTTATTTCTAGTAAATTGTGACTGAAACTAGTTCTTAGTGCACATACAGTGCTTGCTCCATTTCAAGTATACGTTCCCTAGTTTGACAATGTAAATGCACGCCCATAAGAAGATGTTAGTCACCTGCTAGAATGTCCAATTCCTGGGTTAGGATTTTCCATGACTTTTATATCCTTTTGTGGAATCGACCATCATGTATCAAAACATTAAGCATGCATTCTTCCAGCCAAAGAAGAAGGAGATGCTTATTTTGCTTCATTTTCATTTGCATAACCATATCACAGTGTGGGAACCAAGAAGACCAAGGATGTTCAGTTTAATGTGGATGTAATGGATGTGGTCCAAAATTTAGGAGGGGAAAGAAGGTCAATGTATGATTTTGATGAAATTGAGGAAGAACAACAAGAGAGGGACAGGAAAAATAAAATCAATACAGAGTTTCAAGGATTTTTCAAGCGAGTAAGAGAGCTATGGGAACAACCTCATCCAAAATATTTTGAACTAGAGTTTGATATACCATTTAGAGAGCTTGGTTTTCATGGAGCTCCTTTCAAAGGCTTTGCTTTTATTGTTCCTACGGTAAACTATTTGGTAGAGTTGGTGAATTACCTTTCTTAGTAATCACTATTAGTGAGATTGAGATTGTTAACATTGAGATAGTATGACTTAGGCAAAAGGAATTTGATATGTGTATTATTTTCAAAGACTTCAAGCGGATGTACTCCTAATTGACGCCATTCCTCAATCTTCACTTGATGACATCAAGGAATGGCTAAACTCCATGGATATAAAGTATTGTGAAAGCAGAATGAACTTGAACTGGCGGCCAATTTTGAAGACTATTATTGATGATCCAAATAAATTTATTGAAGATGTTGGTTGGGAATTTTTTTATATGGAAGCTAGTGATTCTGATTTTGATAATTCAAAAGAGTTAAATCAAGGATATGAACCCTCTGATGTAGAAAAGGAATTTGAATCGAATGAGGAAGGTTCAAAAGATGAATCTCTTGTGGATTTAGAGGAGGACGAAGAAGAAGAAGATGATTCTGAAGTGAAGGAAGGTAAAACATGGGATGAATTAGAAGCTGAAGCTAGAAATGCAAATAAGGAAAAAGGAGACGAGTCTAACAGTGAAGAGGAAAGGCGACAACGAAAGGTAAAAGCTATAGGGAAGTCTTGGGAACCTAATATTAGAGATTCAAGAGGAATGCCTACCAAGAGGCATAAAGTCAGATGAATTGAGTTCATCTACATCCTTCTACTATTTATTCATGCACATAAATGGTCATCTTGTAATCATAATATTTGAGCTTTATTTACTCATCCTATGCATCAATAAACAACTCAACACAAGAGATGCAAATTGACATATTAACACAACAATATCCAACTAAGTTATTGAAATTCAACTATTGATACCTCGTTCTCCATCCAAATTACAAAATTGTTCTACTTTTTGTTTTGCAACATATTATTTTCAAATTTCTTTGGATGGCAGCCATATTTCTCCTCCTGTCAAAACATGGCACATGGACTAGTTAAACTAATTAATATGCAATCATTTACTTTTTCCAACGAAAAAAATAATCATTTAACATATTAAATATACTTACAAATGTGCAGATCAAGGCCTGTAAACCTTTCTGGCCATTGCGATGTGTGGCACAAAGTTTCTCAAGCCTAGCCTTGGAGACCTTGTCTTGAAACATATACTAATTCAATTTAACTATGCACGAATAAAATTTAAATATTGTTTAATAAATTTGATATAATATTATGAGAAAATTCAAATACCTGTGTACTCTCCTCACCAGACTTCCTCCGTGCATCAGACTTCTCATATGCTCTTACAAGCTCTCTCCATACTTTCACACTTACATCAATTGGCCTTTTTTTTTTTGCCTTAGCTCAAGAGGGATTTTTTATCTTCTTTGTTTGGTTGCACTGAAATCTCTTGTATTTTTGAGACATTCGTAGCTTTATCTTCTTTACAAACCAGCTTGTGCCAAATTCATTCTCCATGTCATGGATAACTGCCTTTTTCAAGTGCATGGGTATCTTTGAGAATGGAAAATGTAGCTGGTCTTTGAACCTTTGAAGGCATGATTCCTTCAACCTACTCACAAACGTTTTCCCAGCATCAATCATTCAGACTTCCCCTGAAACCACCTTGTATTCTATCTTCATATTGTAGCTACCAATGCAAGATTGAAAACATGGTGTGGTGGAAGAAGTCTATGTCCTAGGAGTGGAAGTCTCTACTCCTTGTTCCACATTCCTAAAGTTTACTGTCAGTGATTTCCTCTTGGATCTTTTGCTCGATCTAGGATTGGTTGGGGAATCAATTGATTCCCTTTGACACAATTGATTTGTTTGCAATGTTTGAGGGGCATTAATAGATTTTTTTTCTATGTATCTAGAAAGTGTTGTCCAGTCCACATTAACCAATTTGTTCACTGCCTCTACCCCCAATATGGAAGCCAATTCCTCTTTATCTTTGTTAGTCTCATGTCCCTATATATATATATTTGAAATTGTATTTCTTCTTTTAAATTTAGAAATAAAAAACTAAAAAGTAAAATTCAAAGAAACAATGGAAACATTTACAAATCTATAAATTGACAATGAATTATCTCATTGTGGCCAAAGTTTGTTGACAATGCTCAGTTCCCTCCATTGCTTGACATTTTGAGGCGACCTAGGGAAAATTATTTTCGTCTAGTCTACAGAGGCAAACGAAGTACACACTATCAGGTATGAAAGTTTTCGTCCAGTTTGTGGTATGAAAGTTTTGTTTTGTGGAAAAATATGTTCGCTAGGTTTGTTTAGTGTTGATAACCTAAGGAAAATATGTTTGCTTAGTTTGCTTAGTGTTGATAACCTTATCATGAAAACTCTTTCATAATGCAATCTTGCATGAATTTTTCATGGCATTGGTGACTATGGCACGACTAGGAAAAACCAAGCGGTTTCTGCGTTCATTTTCAACAATTGCTCAGCAGTGACCGACCCAATTCCCAAATTTTCCAAGCAGTTCACTATTTCCTTGATACCCAGGTTAGGGAAAGAATACAAAGGTATCCTCACTTTGTGCTATAATATTTTGAGCCAAAGCTCAAATGGGTAGGGTAAATTGTTTTGTTGGTTTCTCAAAGGTTTTACAATTTATAATGATGGAACAATTTAGAGGTTGCCTGAACTAGTTAGGCCATGAATCAGTAAACAATCATGAATTCAAATGTAATACAAATAGTAGTAAACAATCACGAATTCAACCAAGAAAAAAAAATTGTAACCTTACCTATGGTGTTGCAAACTAAAACAAATTTCTCATTAGTTGTTGGTAGCGCCCTGCTCTCTTCCTTTACGCGAAATTTTTACCTTTTTTGTCATCTAATTTCTTCCTTCATGCGGGGAAGTTTTAAATTTTTGATTTTGATTCATTAGTCGACACTTTAGTCAGCGTTAGTTAATGCCAACATTAGCGCCGACTTTTGGTCGTTAATGTAATCTATTTGGGACATATAAGGCAGCATCAAGTGCACCTAATTTAGTGCCTATCATTGCTATATAGTGACTATTTTAATTGTTGTGTATCACATGATCCATAATGTTGCAAATAATTCCAACTCCTACCTTGTTTTTGTGACCATCGCTGTCTCGTGGCTCCTTCATCAACTCGGTGTGGTAGAGCGATTTTTACCACGGTCCTGCAAGGTGCTTCATCCTTCTCGGTGGTAGTGCAGTGAAAGCTTCTGTGATGGCACGCAAGTCTTCCTTTTGTTCCTGGTGGTGTTGCGGTGACTCCCGCAGTCCCACAAGTCTTCTACCATTGGCGTGTGGTAGTGCAGTGACCACCGTTGTCCTGCGGCTCCTTCATCAGCTCAGTGTGGTAGAGCGGTTTTTACCATAGTCCCACAAGTTGCTTTTTCCTTCTCACCGGTAGTGCGGTGAAAGCTTCTGTGGTGGCATTTTTATTCATAGAGGAGGCCATGGAGAGAGGATGTGGATGTCATAGAAATACTAAATCACTAAGAGGAAAGTGGGTGGAAATAGATGAGACAATGGAATCTGTAGATACAATAGAGGTAAGAAGAGAAAGCAACCTCAACCAAAGGAGGAAGGTGTTTATGAATTTACAAATGCTACAATGTAGAGGAGATAAAGTCATTTTTTTGTCCATGAGGCCTCTGAGGTCAAATCTATTGGTTAAAAATGCACAGGAATGGTGATTAAATGTGATTTATGATCAAGGGAAAAGTTTGAAAATTAGGATAACCAAAACATGATATCAATATGTCAAATATATGACTAAAGTGAGGTTTTGTGTTGGATAGCATATTCGTTGAAATGATACAATTGGTGTACTAAACATTATTTACTATGTTGTGTATTATAGGGGCGAGACGAGGCCATGGCAACAAATCGTGTGATATCAAATGAGGACACAACGGATGAAGCGGGACATCAGGTACTCAAATTTTGACTTAACTTAGGAAAAAATGATCTGATGGCATTTTGTGATACGTCCATCTTTTTTCACAGTATTATTGAAATTTATAATGTATTATCCAATCTTGACATAAATTAATGCATGTTGTTGATTATTTTAGATGGATATTGGAGCAAATGCAGAGCCTAGGCGTTCAACTAGCAAAAGAACAAGATATGTACGTGGATGTGGACCTAAAACTATTAAATCACGTAGACGATAGTGGGTGGAAGAGGATATGACAATGGATACTGCAAACACAACAAATGATTGCACTTAAGAAGAGGTAGGTCAGGACTATAGTACATGGGATGAATACTTTGAGAAAATTATTGTTTATGGATGTTTTGTATGTCGTGGAAAGAAACAGTTCAAATGAGCGATTGTACAAAGATATTACATATATGATGAGCTTCCAGTCGGTAGTATGCCTCCTATAATCGATTCAAATGCAATAGGAATTGTGGTGAGGAATTTTCCAATTTGATATAAATAACATGTATACTTCGTTTAAACATTATTTTATATTATTTAAATAACTAATTTTTTCTTAATGGATATTGCAAGATAAAGTTCTTGGTTTAAAGTTTCCTGGATCACTAACTTCCAGCCTAGAGGGAAATGATCATTTACCAGATGATACATCTAACAAAAATATGTGCCAATATACCAGCTCAAAAGATGAGGAATTGACGAAAACAAGTAACAAAACAAGAATCGGTGCGAAGATGCATAATTTTCTTAAAGAAAAGGGAAAGGTGGACTACATACCCTATGTGAATGAATGTGATGGAGATGATGACTTTCCCCTTAGTTTGAGATCAATTTACAAAGAGACATTTGATGGTCGACTATATTGCACTTGGCCTAGTGATCAACAACTACCTAGAGTGTACAAGGTGTTTCAATTTTGGGGATACAACTACATGATACGACCCTCCAATATTCATGGAGTGAATCTAGGTCTCTTTATTGTCCAAAATGTACATGTGGGATCCAAACATAGAAAAAATTCATAAAATACCACTAGGAGATTAATTGCATATTATGGTCCATCATATTACAGTGGTGAATGGAGAAGGCTAGCAAAATATAAGCCTAGCATGTTAGCATATGGTATTAATTTGAATATGTATACACATCATCTCCAATTGGAAAGTGGAAAAGAAATGAATAGAGGTCATCTTATGTATATAGATGGACATGCATACACACACAAAAATATTGTAGGATTTAAAAATAGTAGTAAGGGAAGGGACCCTACTGTAAGACCGAATTGTCAATTTGTTGAGATTATAAATGATAATGATGGAGATATGGAAAGAGAGGTTGATAGATTGATAATGGTTGAGGCTATTATGGACCTTACCATTGGGGATGAGTTATTGATTGATTACCCATTCTTTAAACGCACTCCAATGCGAAAGAAGAGGGAAGAACAAGGTCTCCCTAAGGATGTTCTTAAGGGAAGAAAACCAAAGAATAATAAATGAGTGTGGACTGATGTTTTATAAACTATGTTGTCAAAATTGTGTTTTATAGCAATTATTGTATAAAAAAGGTAGTCTATAAAATAACGTTCCATTATTCATTTGATGTATATATGTTCATACAATTTATATAATGTATAATATGTGTATGTAGTTCATGTGCAAGTATTTTCCTATGAAGATATTTTGGACCCGAAATGGATATTTGTCATACATTATGATCCAAGATTAAGGCATGTATTTGACAATGCATTAGTGGATACTGAGAAAAAAAATGATGGCCAACAAAATGAGAGAGAGGGATTAGAGAACATCGAAGAAATTGACATCCATGATGATGTTGAAGATGGTTATGTTTAGGCACAAGAAGACAACAATCCAGAGTTAGATTATGTTATGGAAGACAACAATATGGATGGTATAGAAAATGATGATCCAAATACATTTGGTAACAATATAGATGGTCTATAGTCAAATTTCAATGATGATGAAGATGATGCAGGTCAAGATGACGATGATGATAATATTAAATACTTGAAAGAACATATGAACATTGATAATGATACACTGGATGACATTGTAGTAGACAATAATGCTAATGACCAAGACTTCTAAATTTTTAGAATTATTTGCAATCCATGTTTAAAAAAGGATGATTCTTATGGCCTAAACTTTGAAATGCTTCAATAATATTATGTTGTACTTGGACAATTGAAAACCTGTTTTATTCTCCTAGCAAGCCTTTTTATTTTCCATTATAATTCTAGACAAACAACATTTGCAGGGATGGCCTTTTACACCAATCTTAATTTATATGAAGTTCATGAACCTATTTTCAAGCAACAAATTCCTTTCGTAGACAAGAAATGTAAAGGCTTCATTTAAGAAAAGATAAGTAGTCTCTTTTTGAGGGTAATCCACATGCAAAAAGTAAAAAGCACATAAAAAACAATTATACAGTAGAAAATAAGATTCAATCAATTATGTCTTATTTCACTTGAATACTTATCTGAAAGACATAGGGTATTCACCATACATTTCCCTTGACAAAGTAAACATGTGCTTTCATTTATTTTTACTGTATATCTCAGAAGTGAAATTGTTGTTACATAATGATGCATTGAGAAAATAATATATACAAAAAAATGCAAAGAAAATGTTTGAAATTTAACATGCAACCTACTGTGTTGTGCTGAAAGGAATCAAGATTAACTGGGACAAGAAATAAAATAAATAAATTGATGATTGTATTTAAAAGTGAACATGATATGAAAAGTGTGGACAATGATGGTGCTGAAATTGAAAACCCTGATTCTGATGATATTACTGTTTTATGTCATTCGAGATAAAGAGAACATACAATTTTATATACATAGAAAATGAAGATTTGAAATTAGTAAACTGAAAATGTAAACATTGTAAGATTTTTCCTTAAACAATAATTCACATACTCACTTACAAAAAAGGGTGAAGCATTTTTTATTCAAACTCTATTTTATTTAATAGACATAACAGTAAAAGAATATTTACAAGTACAAGAACATATACACTATTTCATAGAAAATAAGGAATGTTTCATAGAATATACAAGTACAAGAATATATCATCATCATCATGTCCTTAATTACCTATTTCAATATCCTTGAATTGTTCAATCTTTGGTATGAATTGTTGGAAAAAAAATTTAGGATTACTTGGATGCTTCTTCCATTCATTTTGTATCAACATATGTTCGTGAAGACACAAAAGTTAATAAAATATTAATGCGTGTAACAATTATTTAAATAATCAACTTTGTTAACTTTATTATCTTTAAATAGTTTCCATTTTTATGTTGAACATGTAACAAGGCAAAATAAGCTCAAATTTTCAAAAAAATTAGCAGCTCTACTAACATCCACAATAAATTCTTTACTATATTAGCATATTCATTCACATAAGCACAGTATTGAGGCTCAATAACTGATATTAAAATGTTTAAATATAAGAAGAAATAAGTATGACAAATATAAGAAAAATATAGAATGATAACACAATCATGGAGAATCTCTGATAATAAAATGTTCTCCATTATATTGCTTCAATTGGTATATATTAATAACATAAGTCTTCAAAATGGAAATGATATATGATGATGATAATTTAAAACTAGGCCTTGGTTTCCTATTTATATAGCAAGCAACAAGCTATAGGCCTTTTACAAAAAGAAACGACCTTTCATAACTACTTATTTTACTAACAACTATTTAATTAGCATAATTAAGGAAATAACAAGACTTAAGACATTTTGACATATGGTTCCATTATTCAATGTAGAAGACTCGTGATCATTGATCTGGAAAAGTATTCCTCTCCATGATGAACGTCCAAATGCTCTCGCCTAAGTGTTCTATTCTTCTAAAACCAAATACTTTTCCTCCCATTGATACACCACAAAATTTGATGGCCACTTATATTCCTGGATCTTTTTCATGTTTACAAGATGAGTTTTCCATCGACTATCTAGTAATTCCTTTGTATCATTGACAAACTTAGGTATCCCGCATCAAGAACAATCAACCCATCCATGATCTGATTTAGCCTGGGAAGGTTGGTATCATCATCCTCTTGTATATGAGTTACACACTTATGAACAACTTAATTGAATTATTTCTTCCACTTATCCAATTCCTTCAACGGATCACCATCTCTCACCATTTTAGGTATATACCACTGTTTGTAGGTATGGAATAAATCCATTCGTGTTACAATCTTTTTATCAAACCCTTGTACATACTAAAATTCATAAATAATCATCTTCACAGTTTGTTCAGTTGGCTTTAATGTTGTGGGTGCATTGGGACTTCTTTGTAGAACTTTGCATAACTTAGCCAAAGTGTGGTGAATAGGCTGCCACCTTTTGAACAAAGGATCTAATACAAGCATATGTGTCTTTATTTGATCCATTGCCTGCTAAAGTATTTTATAACTATCACACACATTCTCTAGTTTATCCATAATTGATTTTATCCTGTGCTCAAGAATCTTTTCCATAACTTCACAAATTTGTCTTTTCACTTCATCCTGGGTTTGATTGTTGGCCTTTTTTACATCTTCCACTTCCTTCTCTGGAGTTTTTACCTGTTCTACAGAAATGTTCTTCACAATATCCATTGGAGCAATAGGAGGCCTGTATAACACCATCTCCTTGCTTTGTGAGGGTCTTGCTCCTCTTAATTGTTCTTTCAATTTGACATTCTCCATGAATAGTTTATTAACTTCATCATTTAGGAACCTTTGTTCCTTTTCATACTCCTTCAATCTATCTTCTAATCCTTTAACAGTTGCTCGAGTGAACATTGTCGAATGCATGGTCATTATGACTACCTCTAAAGGGGTGGTATCTTGTATTGTCCTTACCATCACTACCCCTTTCATCCCTTGAATCACATCCAATAATTTTGGCTTTTGTTTATTTTTCTATTTGATCCATATGGCCAGGGTTTCAATCTTTGGGTTATACCCAGTTCCACTCAAACCTTCATTAGAGTCAAATTCTGCAACTAGCATTGGATCTTGATCCTAAGCCTACACTTGATCAAGAAAAAACATTTTCTTTAATTCCAAGCCAGGGAAAATGAGCATATTGCTCTTCAAGACCATTTCTCTAGCCTTCTGGGGGCTAATGTCAATGTTGTCAACTCTTAATTCCTGGAAAATTTGTGCTACCATTTCATTTTTCTATGATTCTTCAATTCTTGCTTCAGCTGATTCCATCCTCTCTTGAAATTATTTTATCTTCATCTTCATCCAAAAATCCTTAAACTCGGGAGTCTTAATGAATTCATCATCTTCTATGAATCTCCTAGCTGCAATTTCCCTTTCATCTTCATGTACCTCTGTACTTTTTTTTTCTACATCACCCATCCTTTCCTCATGTTTATGGGCACTGGTCTCAAGGATGGGATGATCAACTTCAATATCACCTTTCAATGACTGTAGTGCTATAGCCACTTCCACAGTATCACCCACCTCTTCAGTATCCTCATAAGGTACTAACTGTTCAATGCTTCATGTCTTTTGTCTTTTGGGAGGTAACTGCTCCATGGGAGGCTCAGAGGTTTCACCTGGGGTATGATCTGTAGTTGCACCACTATTATGTTCTTTGAGATATACTTCTTTTTGTACAATTCTTTGAATCTACCAATTATCAATTCTATCCTCTTGATGGGGTCCTTTTCTTCAACAAAGTATCCTAGGAAATCCTTGGACCTCTGCTTCATCCTTTCTTCAACCTTCTTCATATATTCCCATTTTTTCCTTCTACTAAATACATCATTATAAGTAATGCAGTTCCTTATGACATTTTCTTCAAAATCCACTTGGTGTGGCATTGTCATTTTGGTAAGAAGATTGTGCCTTATGTTGTTCATATGATTTTCAGGGTCAAAGGCTCTTTCTTTTCCAGATTTCAATGCATATCTTGTGTTCAAATAATATTGTAACTCCTCTAGTGTGTCTAAGCCTATAATCCAATCTTCACACTTGGTTTGGTTTGGTAGGAAAGTGCCTTTCTTCTGCTTGTGCATTACATCTTTCTCCATCCACATCATTTTCCACATAAATTCAAGAGATGTGAATCTGAGGGGCACAAATTTTGGCAGTATGTGTGAAGAAACAGGGCATCCATAAACTCTTATTATTGTAACTTTCGGGAGGAAGAACCAATCTCCAAAATTGTGTGTATGACCCTGCTCTGGTCTTAAAGCCAAAGGTCTCACTAGTTGCAATGTTTTGGTTGGAAATATTGGTATTGCATACCCAAGAACTTGAAGTATTTTGTGTACAAAGTCTTCATAAAATACAAAAAATCTTGAATTCTTCCACCAACTGTCCCAACTATAGCACCATTTTTGGATAGGTGTGGGATTCCCTTACTCACGTACTGTAGCCAAGTCCATTCTTTTAGTCCAATGGTCCCTATTCTAGTACAATATCAGATGACATAGTAGGGAATAGTGTCTGAATGTAATCGATGCTCTATCCTCTATAACTTGGGAGAATTCATCATCTAACGCCTTCTCAAGGTATGAAGCAAAGTCATATTCAATATTAGTTTCATGGTTTTGAATTATCATGGCCATCATCATTAGGCCTATTGGCATTTTATCTTGAGCATCTATCCCCAACACTTGGAAAAGAGCTAAATATGCATTCACAAAGTAATACTGAAAATCTATCACATTAAATGGTTCAGTAGTGGTAGTAGAGATGGGGAATGTTCTGTTACCAATGCCTCTTTTCATATATAGGGGTACCTCATCACTTCTATAAGTATTTTTTAACCTAGCATAATCCTCCTCACTTTTCTGCAGGTTTATCTTGGTTAGAGCCTCCTTGTTTAAGCCAAAACACTTAATGATGACTTTTTTGGTTACTTCTACCAATATTGTGTCATTTGGAAACATTACTATTTTGGTAGCTGAGTGATAGTGTTTGGCTAGCAGTCTGATAAATTCTACATCAACAAACACAATTGGGACAATCAACCTTGCTATATCCAACATCCAAGCGTTTAACATTGGACTCTTCTCATTTCTCTTATTGTAAAAATACCAAAATAGGTCCCATCCAAATTTGGAAATGAGGGCATCCCTACAACTTTGTGCGATGTCCATGAGAAACTTCTAATTACCCTCTTTAGTAGACCCTGGAAGTATATCTAATATGGACTGATGGAGTGGTCTCTTCTTTACTTTAGGTTCTTCATCTTTAATTTTAGGCTGACTTTCTTTTACTTCTAATTGTTTTCTTTATGATGGAGTGCTTTCTTCTTTACTTTAGGTTCTTCATCTTTAATTTTAGGCCGAATTTCTTTTACTTTTTATCTTTTTCTTTTAGGAGGCATGTTTCAATTTTCTCTACTATAGCTTCAGATGAAAAAACCTTGAAAGATTTTTTATATGTAACAGAGCTCTTTCAGAGAGTTGTCGTGCACTTACCCAAGTATTTCACACTTGTAGGAATTCTTCTTCTCGTATCCTTAGCTCCTTCCACGCTAGTGCATTGCAATTGAGTGTGATATTGGGAAAACTCACTTTTCTTTGGATGGCATGGTATTTAGTCATATTATTTTTGGAAACTCTTAATAATTTAATACAATTTAATTTTGGCAACTGATGTGATTTTCTGCATGTATTGGTGTAAATTTTAATGATGCCACAATTACCGTACTACCGTCATCTCTTATTATACCCGATGCGGTATGGCGGTGTTTTTCCCTTCCCAAAAATGCTTCTTGTTGTGGGGTTGCGGTGTATACCACTCTACCACATATGTTGCTCACCTTCCCAGTGGTATAGCGGTGTATGCTTTTGATCATTACTTGAAGAGTGTCGATGAGACAATCTTATTTGTCTTACCGATATCTCAATGTCTCATCGATATTAGATCTTATGTTCCTCTGATGTTGGTTGTTGATGTCAATGAGACAAGTTAATATCTCTTGCCAATATGCCACTGTCTCATCGATATTTTCCTTCGATGGTATTTCTTTATATATCGGTGTAACTCTGCCATGTCGGGGAGACTTGTGATTATCACTGCGATATAGCAGTGTTTTTCCCTTCCCTTCTGTTGTTTACCGCACTACCGCCTTGCTCAAGGCTTCTTGTTGCGGGGTTGCAGTGTATACCGCTCTACCACATATGTTGCTTACCTTCCCAGCGGTATAGTTGTGTATGCTTTTGATCATTACTTGAAGAGTGTCAATGAGACAATCTTATTTGTCTCATCGACATTACTTCATTATATCCAAGAGTTGTGTTTTTCTGAGCACTTGTAGATATACCTTGTTGATGTGACATAAGTGATTCTCTCCTCAATATGCATGTATTTTGTTGACATTTCACTGTTTTACATCATCGATGAGACATATAAATAAGTCTCTTCGACATAGGGGTGTCTAAACTGGCACTAAACCTGGAGCTAAACTCGAAGCTAAAGTTGGAGCTAAAAGTGGTGCTAAAGTCGAAGCTAAACTCAGGGCTAAAGGCAGCGCTACACTCGAAGCTAATATCGGCGTTAAAGACAACATTACTTTAGGCACTAATTAGTGCCTAAATTAGCATCGACTTATACTGATCGGTGCAATATATGCCAAAAAATGCGCCATCTTGATAAATAGCACCAACATTTTCAAAAAATTGCCAAAAAATACATTAAAACAGTGGGTGGAAGCAAAAAACGAAGCAAAAAATGGAGCAAATCATAGGCATTTGTTGTAGTGTCTAAATGGGCGCTATCTTTTAGTGAGGTGGGTGATTTCAAATTTGAATACTTTAGAGATTTAAGGTTAGCAAAGTTTTTGAAAATACAAGGGAGTACACCGAATTGAATGCATAGGGTGGTAGCCAATGTCCAGTAGTTCGACAAGACTAGTGAGAGATGGAGAAGCTGAGTGGTGGCCTTGCAGTACTTGGAGCATTAAATTTGAAGTGGGTGTTTAAGGTTGGTTTTATAGCCCGAGGAAATGATGATTGTCCTCACATTTCGAAGAGGCAAAAACACCTGGTAGTAGTGTTTTGGTGGTGAATGTGGTGTTTTTTCAAAAGAAAATGGAGGCCAATTTTACTTTTCGGTCACAAAGGCAACTAAGTCTGTTCCATGGTGATGTGTTGGGGAAGAGATTAGGGGGTTTATTCCTCATTAAAGATGACAGGCTTGTGCAGTGTGTAAGAATGATCATAGGTAGGGATTTTGGGGCTTTAAAACACAAATATAGAACAAATTTGGATGTCTATTCCATGATTGCGGTGTGGGGTATCAACTTAGGAGAATCTGTGGAAATGGTGTGAAAAGTGATGAAGAAAATTGTCCATGAGGATTTTTTGGTGAACATGGAGTCAATTTTTGAATGGGTGGTATTGGGGGTTGGCCTGGATATTTCAGAAGGAATTATTGATGAAGAAATGGAGTTACTCTATGGGGTCTTAGGTCTTAAGCCATTCATTCGATGGCCAAAAGGAAATTTTAAATCTCGGTGCCGGGAAGAAGCCATATTGGGATGGAAAGCACTCAAGCTCTTTATTGAGCTCATGGAGGTTGGAGAGTTTATTGAGAAGGCTAAGATGGAAGTGTAGGGCAAGGTGGTGAAAGCGAAGTACTAGAGGAAATGTCTGAAGAAGAAGCGGAGCAAACACCAAAAGAAGAAGCATGTGAAAGAGCTGGGAGAAGGATTGTCGGGCTCGGCTAGTGCACATGAATGAAAGGACCCTCTGTGGTCTTTTTTGCTCCTTTTTTATTGTAATTTCTTCTACTTTTAGTAATTCAATGTAAATGTGACCTTGGGATGGTGGGGTTTTCTGGGTTCTGGTAGTACTGTATGGGAAATGGTCGTAGGCCATTGGTGGTAGGATTTTGACTTTTTAGCAAAAATAGGGGTTAAGGGGTTTGGTGATTTTTTATCTACATTTTAAGGTGCTTGTTTTTTATCTGTTGGAGGTTTTTTGGTAGGTATCAAAACTAAAATTGGATGTAATGTTTATTTTCAAGCAATATAAAATCTTGTGTTACCAACCAAAAAAAAAACATTACCATTTGGTTCTCCAAGGTTATGCCCTAAAATCAATCAACAAAAGAAATATTTATTAGCACTTTCTCTTAACACAAATGGTTTTGTTTGTTATACATTTGGACACTCTATATCGGATAATTACACTTGCAACACTTATATTACTAATATATAGCCACATTATTATCATTTGATAACATTAATGGTAAATACTATTATTGCAATATTAACATTTACTCTAAATAATAATATTACTATTTATAATGCATACTAACATTTCCCTTGCACGTTAATATGAAATAGGTTTAAATTTATTATGTTTTATTATAAATATTATCCACAATATAATATTTTCATCAATGTTAATATTTGTATTTATGATACATATTTGTGATTATAACCCAATTATTAGTGTTAAATATGTTTTTGGAAATGTCATTCCTTAATATAAATATTACCTATTACTGTTTTTTTTTTAATCTTATAACCCAATAATTTTCTTGTTTACAACCTCACTATTAATTATTAATAGAGTTTATTCATCTACTCAAAGGAATAAGTTTTACCTAATTCATTAAAAGAAAGAAAATCCTAATATGTAGTTCATCCTCTAATATTTAATGCTGATTTGAAACTCTATATATATAACATATTCTAAATTATTTCTACAAATCTCTATTAGAAATAAAAAGCCATATATTTTTTAAGAAATAAAATAAGTAACATTCTAAAATATCAACAAAATTTATTTTAAAAAAGCACTTTTTTGAAAATAATTCTCATCTTCTTTTATTCCTTTCCCCCCCAAAAATGGATGTTTCCTTTTGTTTGGTATTTTTTTAAGAAGACAACATTTAAATAAAGAAACTAAATTCATGTTTTTCTTTATTTTTATTTATCTTTATTGCGGGTAATAATTAACCTTGATACATGTACCAACCAATATTAATATGGACATCAAATTGACGACGAGAGAGAGAATTCAATCAGGTTTAAAGAGTTTTCATCTCCATTTTGAATACTATTAGGAAATCCTAAGTTTTGCAATAGTCGCGCCAATAATTAGAGGCATGCGCCATTTGCAAAGAACCCTGAAAAATTGCCTTCACCCAATTTCATCCTTAAAGGTCTAGCGTCGCTATCACAATATTTTCTTCAATTTTAAATCTGTCCATAGAGCAGTATACTGATAGACATATGAATATATATTCTTGTTTTATTTTACACATTATTTGTTTATTTACATCAGATTCACTGTTTTATTCAACAAATTATTAACAACAATTGTTGTGTTTATTCTCTATATATATAAAAGAAAAGGTTTATTTTAAATATTTGATATTATTGGGGGAACTAGCAGCACAGAGGGTCCCTTATTACCATTCCCTTTTTTTTTGTTTAGATTTTATTTATGATTATTATTATTTTTTAATAATATCCAATCTCTTGTTTCTTTCTTTTTTTAAATATATAAAACTTAGCAATATTTATTTATATATAATATAAATATATATAGATAGCATATATTATATTATATATACAATATAAAATATTGATTCTTTAAAATAAGTGAAATATATTTTAATATATGCAATGAAAATATAATATTTATGTATTATGCAATATATTTCACCGTGTGATACTTACACATATATGTTTGTGAATCTAATGATGAGATAATCTCTTTTTAAAAAAAATATTGGAAAGTAATGTATTTATGAATCACTTAAAATTGATTACTCTTCTTATTTATAAATTGCATGTAAATGAACAACTATACCTTGCAAGAGGTTGATATTATACTTTATAAATCTATTCATTTCTTTATGACAAATTGCATTAAGCATGAAATTTCAATTTAAATATTTAGTTACAATAACCTCCTATCTTATCAATTTTATTTTCTTATGACTTTTAAATACTAAAACATCATTTTCTTTTTTTTTCATGAATGCAAAAGAGAGAATCACTCCACAAATCTTAATTACTTTTATTTGCTTAAAAAATTCACACCAATATTTATGACATTCAACTAAATTTCTTCAAGAGAATTTATGATGCTCATTCAATATTAAAAAAAAGAATAATAATTAGATATACATAATATTTCCTTCAAATGTCAAATGAAACACTCTTTGTTTTCATACATTTCTCAAAATACATGTTTATAAAGTACTTTCTTCCCTTTTTACAATTAGATGCAAACTTTTCAAATATTATTTCCATATTACAACTTATACATAAAAAGAATGACACAAATTACATGTCAATGAATAAAACTTGCTTCTTCCATTCTTTCATTTTATAATGGAATATTAGCCTTCAATATTACAAACATTATGTAGGCATACAATGAAAAACACACAAATGAAAAAAGACTTGCTCTCCACCCTACCTTAATGGCATTATGAAGCCTCATGGGCTCTAACCATACCCCCAAGCAAGAACATTCATTTAGACCCAAGATGAAGAGATCTCCACATACACCTCAAGAGATTTAAAATATTATGCAACAAAATCACTCCTATCAACATATGCATTCTATTCCAAGGAAATGAACACCCATATCTTATTTTCTCACTCAAACACAATGAAATACATAAACAACACATAATGAAATAACCAAGTATTTGCAAGGAGAAAAAGACTTAGCTTTTTACATTGCTTGTAGGGATGAGTCTTATTTCCTCCAACATGAGACTATGCTTGAATCCTTCAACTCCAATATGCAAGAAATTCTTCATTTCCTCATTTTTCCTAACTCTCTTTTTTTCTCAATACTTAACCAAAAGTTCTCCAAAAGGAGAAGTGGGTAACAAATCTATTTTTCCTTCTCAACAAAATATAAAGGGGATTCAACTTCAATCTTTTGAATGAGGGAGTGACACTTGTCACTCTCTCATTCAATCCTTAAGCACAATCTCCCACAAGTGCTCACACATGTGTGAGCAAGTTTGGGGATATGGTAAAGGAAGGAGTGTACTCCACTCCATCTCAAAACTCTTCATCTTCATTAATAACAAGATAGAGTAATTACCACTCCATATCACTTGTCTCATCTCATAAATGAGTTTGAGAGTCAAAACACTCTTCCCTTACCCCAAGGTCCTCCAAATCCATCACTCCCTTAAATGGGCAATAAATGAGAGTCATATCTTGGATATGGCTCAAGATATGGTCATAAATAGACTCCCAACCCATAGGTACTTGCCTTAGGGTATTAAAAAAGGTGAAATGACATCAAATAAGCCTTTTTAAGGCCTCTTAAAAAATCAATAAAGTAGAAATTCAAATTTTAATTTAACTAAGAGTCCTCAACCCTAATTTTCTACTCACACATTTAACCACATACTAATAAAATTTAATTATCTCCACAACTCACCTCACACTTAAACCCCACATAAAACACCATTATACATAGGTCTTAGTCCTTAGAAATATTTTCTAGATTCTAAGGTTCTAACTAGATATTCAAAATAACTAAACCTCAACCAAAATACTTACTTGAATTTTAATGTTAACTCCACATTGACTCGCTTTCCTACACAACACAATTAAGCACATTTAGACAATAATAATAAACTATATTAGTTGTGAACTGAATTCTTATAACTTTATTCACTAATCATTTACATAGCTAATTACTCATCCAATGTAATACGACAACAATTATCTTTGTTGTGCTCTCAGCACACACGCCCCGTTCAGAATAGGGACCCTCTCTTTTCTTTGCCCTGTCAGGTCGTCATTATCACCACCTCGTTTTGCATGCCCCTAGTTCGGTGTCCTAGATGGTCAGAGTACCTCCAAATTCTCACCTCAAGTTGACCATGTCTCATCTCCACAAAATTTCGTAAGTCCAAGGTCTCCCACATAATTCCTTTGGTAGTTTGCCTCTGCCAACGTCCTTGGTATCCTCTGGGTCGGGCCTCTCGGGTTTCCCTTTGGTGTTTGTCATTCGAAACGGCTGAAGGACTTCATCCTTCCATGTCTCGGGTTCCAGTGAGTCATCTATTGTGTCTTAGTGCCTTCGGTGACTAAGTTCAAATTATACGGCTTCAAGACCTTCCAGACTTGGCCTTCTGAGATGCTCCTACCAGACTCCCATTTCTCTTTTGCTGTCTCCAACGACCGTCCTTCAAAGGATTCCTACCGATTGGGGTCCGGCTTCCTCGTCACTGCCTCTATTCCTTAGCAGTTTCAAACAATCATTTGCCGATGACTACTAGCTCGCGCCCTTCCAACCTCTGGGTTCCGAACCTCCTGCCGCCGTCTCAAAATTTGAACTTACCCTCTTGAGCCCACCATACTTGCATTGATGAGGGTGCATTGAATGCACTTAGGAGTATAAATGCATGGTCTAACCTATCATTTACATATGTCATGTTGTCCAGAAGAGTGCAAAACGAGTTTAGAGGGGTCCAGTGCCTTCGTCATTCGCAGCCTCTACGCCTGCCTCCCTTATTTGTTGATTTTTTGAGGACTTAGTGGCCTTCTTCACCGGGATCTTGAGGTAGGTGTGCCATCCACCCTCCCGCATTTTTTTTGGGTGATTTTGCATTTAAACAATGAAAAAATAGGGTAAAATGTATTCATTTGATAGAGGAAGATTGAACCTAAAAAAACCATATGATAGGATTTTAAGAAAACCTCCAAGTCACCTTAAAAACTGAATCTAGAACTCCCACGTCTCGGCATCGCTCTTCCCACAGAGCGCATGCGCCCTCTGGACCTGAGCCTTCCCGTCGTCATTTAGAAAACTTCAAACTCAAACAACTTTGAAACGACGGGATGTCTCCTCGGGCACACGACCCTAGATCTCCTTCGGCGAGTTGCTGTTGGGACTTCACTTGAAATCTTGGCCTCCATTCATACTTCTCGAGCCCGCTCTTGTGGGATTCCATCCTCAGGATGTCATGTAATTTTCACTATTTCAAATGGCACAATGGCCCCGTCCACTTGAGCCTCGGGATTCGCCTTGCCCTTTGCCGCTTGAGTTAAACGAAAAGAAAGGCTATCACTAGTATCTTCCGGGTTCCGGTTCGCGGAGTTCCGTCTGCGGACCTTCGTTACAACTTCGTCATTTTTAAATAGCCATCAGATGACTACCTTTCGCCCTCCAAGACCCAAGCGTCCTTATGCCACATGAATTACATGATGAAATTAAAGGGACCTTTGCCTTCGCTGGGCCCACTCCGTTGGATTTCTGTCGGCAGGACTCTGTCCTGTGTCGGCCGTTACAAAAGGAAAAGCCAACTCGTCCCTCCGATCACCGGAGCCCACTACTCTAATCACCGGTAGAGTTTAGACAAAGGAAACCTAAAGGATGAACACAATCCCAGGTTCGGTCCACCGGGTCACTCCCGCCAAAATTCCACTTAGTACACGCCATTTTGAAATGGCTATTCTTGAACGACTTCTCGACCCATTTGATCTGCACACTTAAACGATTGAGTTATGCCATCCATCTTTTGGACTCGTGGGTCCCAGACCTCGAAACTTCATCCTTGGATTTTTGTTTCATCATAGCCATTTCAAACGGAGAACCCCAAATGGCTTTCCCTCCTCATAGCTCTGAGTGCCCCAATGATGACCCAAATGACCTCTGAACTAGAAATAAGTCTCGACCCGCATGCTCAAATTGAACCCTCCCCTACATGAACCTTTAAAATAATCCAAACCTAAAGTCGGGAGGAACCACACAGATTGTCCTACCTTGTTTTCCCTTCAAAACAACAATCCTACCAAGGAAGTTCGGCCCCTTGGGCTCGGGTTGACCAAATTCCCTTCAGTAAATTGCTAATGACATCTCGAAGTAAATGTTTGTTTCCATGAATGATGTGTTATCTAATCTGACTTCATCGATATGGATTTTGGCTAACATTGATGTCTTTATGCTTAATTGTGCTCATCATGTCTGTCTACAGGATATATGGAATCGGGTGCAGGACCCTCAGGGGCAGCCGAAGAAAAAGAAAAAGGAAAGAAATGGAAAAACTCCTCGTGGGAAGGAGGACAAGGAACAAATGAAATACCAATTCCATGGGGAGCCTTTGCATTCAAAGGTCATTATAGATTGGAAAGAGATTATCGATACTAACATTAGGCACGTCAACATCGACGAATTTAAACAGAGTCAGAGTCAGCCCTAAGACGGAGAATGTAAGGCTAATCAGGAGCAGTGGAATTGCTAAGGTTGTAGGCTTTCCTCCATCCCTTGTCGCTCCTGAACTAGTCATGTCCTGTAGGAAAGCATACCAACCTGAGACCCAGACTATAGTAGATAGAGAGGGGAACATTTTGGTTGATATGTCAGGTGAAGCAATAACAAAGACTTTCCACATTCGTACCTTTGGGGAGATGGAACTGCCAACAATAGATGAATGCAAGGAAATGTGGGATCAAGAACCGATTGGGTACAAGAAGCTTATAAATTAGTATTGGCTCAAAGAGAAGCGGGGCAGTGCTACAAAAGTTCCCCAAGAACTCTTCCGCAATGATTTCCACGAAGATTACCATGACCTAGTAACTCTATTGAGTAGAGTAATGAGCCTTCCCACTGCATCATACTTTGAAGAATGGATGGTCTACTTTGTAGAGAAAATCCTTCACATAAAGGAAGAGGATTCCATGAAGACCACATTCTACTTGGGGCAATAATAAGTGACTAATTCCATGAGCAGTTTATGAATGTTAAAAAGACCTCCAAATTTTATATGACATCCTACCTAGTTTACTTGCTGGCTGAACGGAGATAGTGCAGTGGATTGTTTAGGGCACTTGATGAAGAATTTGGTTGTGCATTAAAATTTTATGATTGATACCCTCAGCTGTAGTATAGAAATTTCAAAAGGGACTATTGCAGAGTGAATGACGCTTTCATAGGTCACATTATCAAGTTGCTTGGAGGAGATTTCGAAAAGCGAGTCTCTCACAGTGCTCGGTCGTTCCTCAAACAATACACGTTTTTGTTCATTTAGTACCCCAAATTCACATACATTCATGCTCAAGGCTACACATAAAGGTCGAATAAGCTACTCCAGTACCCCAACGACTAGATTATATTGTTAGAACTCTCTTGGAAACTACGGCATGTACACACCCTCCTTAGCAACAAGCATTTAGTAGGAATTCCATATCCCCTTTCTTTTGGTCAAGGGATGTATAAGTTGCACACCTCTCAATGTGCAGGGAATTCTGAGAAGGAGCTAGCAGAATATCATTTCAGCCTTCACACTGGTCACCCACAAATGGACCCATATGGGCACATAAGGAAATAATTAGGTCCCGGCTACACCCATCTACATCATGTTGAAGATTTTTGGGAAAATTGCCAAGATGATAAGGAGGTGTGCATGAGGCATTGCATGCACATGACGACATACTTCATGAAAAGGGTGAATTTGTTTCTTGTACCTGATCAAGTTGAAGAAGACGAAAGCACAATCATGGACCCTAGGTACAATGCAGTGTTTAACTTGCCATTGCTAGTAATAGATTGGGGTGAGCAAGAGGTTGATGACCTTGATATTATAACCAAGCTCATCAAGGCTCGCACCAGGGAATGGGTCAATGGACAAGTTACTTGATTGAAGGAACAAGGGTTTGTCCTGACCTATCAAGGGCTTGAAAGTGAGCCTAGTGCAATAGATGATGGTGCTACTACAAAATCAATAGGAGAAACATCAAAATCCCCTCTACTCATAAGGTCAAGAAAAAGGAAGGAGATTGAAGAGCAGCAGCCAAATCCAAAACTATACACAAGGAAGGCCTCAAAGGGTGAGCCATCAAAGAAACACAAAAGGATAGGAAGCATTGTAGGGATGCTTGCTATTCAACAAAATCCCCTCCACAAAGGAGAAGAGATGGATATAGACAGGCTAGAATCTCCACCAGCCGCCTTTGATACTGCTTCCCTTCCACCCATTTCTCAAGCCATGGTGGCCACATCCCCACCTGCGGTGGACATCTCAGTCCACCTTGCTTCTTCTTCGCCAACTGGGACACTAGTAATAGTTGATTTCTCCTCTATTACAACTTCTCCACTTTCCTCCACCTCCATGTCTTCCACCACATCGCTTCCACTAGCAGCAGCAACAATACCAATTCCAACGCTCATATTGCGAGAGGCATTCTCGCGGAACATGTAGAATGTTCCCTCTGAGATTTCCCAATTGCTAATGAATCCTACCATCCAAGCTGCCTTAGCGCAGGTACTTGCTAGTGCTCCTCCCTCAAATCCTCCAACGGAACTGCCAGCAATGGAAGCCACAATGCAAATATCCGAGGAGTTGGAAAGGCGAGAGATTAAAGCAGCAAAAGCATTAGAGGAGGAAGCAGATGAGTATCGTGAGCACCTGGAATATCAACATTTGCAAATTGACGAAGTGGTTCGTGAGGAAGAAGAAGCAAAATCTTCTAAAAGAGAAGAAGGAGATGCCAACACAAAGTATATCTTAGAAACTTTCGATCCCGACATTGAGGAAGAGTTGGCTAGGCGATTAAAGGATGTCGAGAGGAAATAGAAAGACTACCTTCCAAGGAAGGAAGGCGAGAAGATGACAAGGTGGAAGAAAATGTGGAACTTCCTACAGATGAACAACAAGAAGAAGGCCCGAGCATGATGAGGAAATGCCTCTCTCCAAAGGATAGGAAGAACAAGAAAAGAAATAGCATAAAGATGTGCCACCTCTGCATAAGGAAGAGGAAAATATAGAAGAAGATAAACCTGAGGACAAGGTTCGAACTGACAAGAGCCTCAAAATAAAATAGCTCGAGGAGCATGGGCATGAGGATGACATTATAAAGAAATTGGAGAAAAGGATGAAGAGGAGGCTGAGAGAGAAGAAGGTCCCAAGGAATGATTTCCTACTAAGTCTCCTATCAAACGCCTGATGTTCATCCAAGACTCTGATGAGGAAGAGGGAGAAGGCACTAAAATGGAGAAAGAAGCTCTCAGAGATAAAGAAGTAGAAGTTCGAAGGAATGAAGAGGAAGGTGATCATGAACCACTTAAAGAAAAGTCTGCTATGCTTGAATAAGCAACTTGAGAAGAAAGCTCCTGCCCCGAGTCACCCAAGAGCGAGGCTGTAAGCTATCTTAGCTCGGGAACAAGTCAGTACCAAAAAGGAGAATCCCAAAATCAGATCCAAGGTGACGATGGATGCCTCCGGATCTAGGATCATCTAGGTGGAAACACCAGTAGTGGGAGTAGAAGGGATAAGCTACAATGTCTCCACTATCGATTTAGGAATAACCACCAGGGAGAAAAAGGTGGAGCACCTCCAGGAGTCTGCTTCCATAGTGGTGCATCGGATACAAGACAAGATTTTGAAAGAAGAGCTTAAGGCACAAGTGGCTGACCTGACAGCCTACATCCAACAGTGGTCCTCAGCGAAGGAAATGCCTACCACGTCTTCAGCCTCACTGTAGTTGTTGTCCAAAAAACAAATAGATAAGCTCGAGAAGAGAAAGAACTTGGATAAGACTACAAAGAGATGGTTTCAACAGGTCCTATACGTTGGGAACATGGGCATCAACCATGCAGTTAGGACAACAAAAAAATTCTTGGATCTACAATAGTCTTTTGAGGGTACGAGGAAACTCTACACTGACTTCCCGACAAGATATGAATCCACTACCTGAAGATTGAGGCTATTCTCAAATTTCCAAGTGCGAATTGGGAAAAGGAGCTCGCATTTAGGAAAGATGACCACTAGTTGGTGGATGTATGGAAGCGAGACTTTGTGAATCAAAAGGAAAGGATGGAGCAAGTGCTTGATAAATTCGATCCTGACATTGAATGGGCTAAGGAAGTTAGAGCGGATTGCACTCGATACTTAAAGTTGATGACAGGCTATGATATGCTTGTCGTATAAATTGATTCAGTGAAGATAAAGCCCCATTTCTAGAGAAGGATGGAGGACGAGATGTCAGACGAGATCACCACTAATTTCATGAGTTTTGCAACCCGAGCCTTCACCTAGTCAAAGCTATTCAGAGACCATGCTGCTAAGTATGATGAAGACTGGGAAAAGCTCACAGACCGATCCAAAGAATGGAGTTATCAAATGCTACGTTCTAAATTTTTTTAAGTTGATAAGCTCCAAAGCTAATTCTAAAGTTCACGAAGTATGCAACTTTGAAGAAGCAGGAACACAACCCTATTATTGATGAAGAGTTCCTAAGGGAATAGCTATAGCAAAAGGGCAATTAGCTAAAAGACAAAGTGCTACAGTGTTGTCACTAGAAGACAAAATAGGGAGAAGGACAAAGTTGTATTTTAAAATGTAATACATTGTGGGGTAGGTAGAACCCTAATTTGTAATGAATCTTGGTCACACAATGCAAATTAATCTTGGCCATTCATTCTACCTTTTGGACACTATAAATAGGGGGTCTCCTCTCATTTTCAAGAGAGAGTTGAGTTGTTGTAATGACATGCTACACATTTTTTAATGGAAATACATTGACTTTGGTGCATTTCTAAGTTTCCCTACATGTTTCATGATTCAATATCCCATAGTTAAATGTTTTAGTTGGATTTGCTTTGTTGTTTTAGTTAGTTTCAGATTGCTTTGATATATTTGGTAATGTTGTTATGTGGTTATGAAAAATTTTGCTGTGTAGATGCCTTCCTAGTCCATACTTTTTGTTGTTTCTTGCTAGTAGATGGTTGTGTTTCTTGCTAGTAGATGGTTGTGTAGATGCCTTCCTAGTCCATATTTTGTTTGAAGGAAGTTGTCCATAGTAGAACCTCAATGATCACTACTCATAGTTAGTTGTAGATCTAGGAAACTCTCCTCTTCCCTACTCTTTTTTCCATTTTTTTTAGAAATAGCCTATGCTAAGGTTCATTGCACGTTGTAAAGCCAAAACTTAAGAAAAAATTGAAGTTCTAGATTGCTATTCGAACCTGCAACAAAGTGCATATCAGTTCTCATCCCAAGGAACTTCAATTCTAATGATCCATTTTGTTCTATCCAGCTTCGTAAGTTTTCCCTATGATTACCAGCAATATCACATCAAATATCAACTGAGGAATTCCATGCAAGTCATGATGTAACACGTGAGAGACCTTGGGGAAATTTTCAACAACTTGCTATTGGAAGTCTCCTTTCAAGAGAGGTAGTACACCTACATACTACCTATGTTGAGAAAGTGTGCAAAATGCAGCATCAAAAAAATTGGTGCTAGAAGGAGGGTGTTGCTAAGTTGGATCGAATTAGATCATTCTCCCCTAAATTTTTCATAGAATCCTAAGATCGACACCAAACAAAGGAGAACTTTAAGAGTTGCAGCCCCCCACAATGGCTAAATGAACTAAGGGATGAGACTCTACTTCTTCTTCTTTCTCCATCTCTTACACTTCCCTTCCACCTCCACCTTCTTTCACCATTCACCCAACATCCACCCAGCCACTCCAAACTGCCATTAGACCTCATCCTTCGAACAGTTAGGAAGTTGTACCTCTCCTGACTGTCCAAGTCCAGGGCACAGTCCAAACAACTATTGCCCAGGTATAGTCCTAGGCTATTGTCCTACAACAAGTGCAGCCCCAGATTGCTGCCCCTCAACAATAGGTACCACCCCTATCGCCTCTTATGGCTTGGTTAGCCCAAAATCCCTCTCCATTGCACTTCAATTCCTATCATGACATGCCCAAAAATATTGAAAGATTCTACACAAATTTCAATCCTCACGACCCACAAAGGACGATTGAGGAGCACATTAGGATATTTCAAACGGTGCTAAAAGACATGCAGATTAATTAAGAGGATATTGTGTGTAGACTTTTTCCATACTCATTGGGAGAAAGGGATTTTTATTGGTACGTCAACCTGTCGGCTGGTTCCATCACATATTGGGACTTGCTAGTGAGTGCCTTCCTACAGAAGTATAAGATTCCTATCATCCTTTGAGAGTTGTACCAACAATTTATGGCTATTCATAGAGAAGTCAACGAGCTGATAGGGTCCTTCAATGATCGATTTCATTAGGCATATTCGAGGTTACAAACTCCTTATGAACTTAATGATGTTGTTCTACCTGTTTACTATAATGCCCTGGATAACCTCACCTCAACATTTGTGAAAAGAATGAATCAGCCACCTGCCAAGTTGGTAGATGCTTACGCCAAATTTGTCAAGGCTAGCAAATACTTAGGGAAGCCCTCTAGCACCATAAGCCTCTCATGAATCCTATGCCCCAGTTATCTATAGTCCCTCATCCAGGGAAGCCCATGAACTAGGCGCCTCCTGTGCCCCACTACTTGTAGCCTCAGCAATAGCAGACTTACCATCATGTTCCCCAACAACAACAGACGTATCCTCAACAGCCTTAAGTACCATTGTACCTACAAGGGCCAGAATTCCCTCCAACACATCAAAATTAGTCGACAGCCCCGCTTGTTCTTCTACAAAACCCGTCACTGTAGCTGAGTAGCACTAAAAAGGATTGACTCGACGAGTTGATAGAAATGATTAAGAAAATGTCCACGAAAATGACATATCTAAGAAATAAAAACAACCAACTATAGGCCTCCCAACAGAGTATTCAGGCTAATCTTAATAGGGATAATAGAGAAAATCGAGATAACAAAGATGATCGCCATGCCAGTGCCTCTTTAGGGCAGAATTATGACAGAGGGAAAATTCAAATTAGAACTTTGAGAGGAGGCCTTCTCAAAGAAAGAATCAAACATGGAATAAAAGGCCCAATAACGGGGGTGTTCCCACTCCTCTTGATCAGCCTGCTAGCATGGAGAAGATGACTAGTAGAGTCTATCTTGTCGAAGTAGCTCTATCAGGGTGGTGCAGGATTCACAAGACTAGCAGACACTTTGAATTGGACTATCCTAAGTTCCTTACAACAACATAAATTTTTCAAGTTGAAGTTCAAAATGCAGTGGACAATGTTAGATGTTGTGACATAGTCTTGTCTGAGCCATATGATTCTTTCGTGCTTGTGGTCAATCAAGCCCCGTTCCCAAGAAGCGAAAGCAACAGACCTGAGGACATGATTTCCTTTCAAAAGACTGAAGAAGTGAATGAGGTAAGTAATGGTGAAGCCTTATCTCAATTATTTGACTCACTAGATAATGGTCCTCTAGATGATGAAGAACCCCTTGAGGATGAAGTACACACATTCCATCAAAGAGCTACTCCATATTATTTAAGAAATAGGCAAGCATGGGGACCATTCACTACATCCACCCCACCTAATTACTTCACTGCACCACCAGATCCAAATGCTAGTAACAACCTCGATTTCCCTCACGTGCCCACTCAATATTTCAACAAAGATAGGTCATCAAATCATCCTTACAATCAACCCCAATATTAGGCTCAAGGCTAGCCCCAAAATCAGTCGAGTCAAACACAAATTCAATCTGCTAGCTCACCCATAGGTAGGGATTTTGAATGTGAAATTGAGAAAATGGGTGAGTACATCGCGAATGAGTTCAAGAAGGTTAAAATCAGCCTGTCCGCTTTCGAGTTACTCAAGGTTCCCGCTGTAAGGCATTCCTTTTTTAGGGTGATTAACAAAACCTCATCCTCTAAAGCAACGTAGGAAACATCAGCCAAAAGGGTCACCTTTGAAGAACCTAGGAAAGAATCTGAGACACAGGAAACCATAGGGAAAAAGAAGGATATTCCCTCTAATCAGCTTCTGGGTAAGCAGCCCGCGAAGGAATTTGATCAGAACAATAGACAAAATTCCAAGGATCAACCTTCAGCACATACCAAGGATAGAACGAGCGATAAGAAAAAGGCTCTAGTAGCCCAAATGGATACACCTATGGGTCTTTTCAAAGGAAAGTTTGAAACCCCGCCCTTCTTCACTACCATCTGAATATTTGAAAAAAAATTGCATAATTGTCTACTTGATTCAGGAGCATCTACTAATGTTATTCCCTTGGTAGTATGCAAAGCCCTTGGGATTACTCCAACACCTTCAAGAAGGAAAGTGACCCAATTGGACAAAAAAATCAACATAGTGGGAGAAATGAATAGGATCCCAATGTAGATTGTTGTGGATCCAAGGATATAGTAGGTCATTGACATTCAAGTGGCTGATATCCCCGACACCTATGGACTTATCCTTAGATGAGACTTCACCAAAACATTGAATGAATATGCTGCAAAAAATCACTCTCATATGTGGCTGCCATGGAAAGGGCTACCTAACCAAATTCGTATAGACCGAGAGCCTTGTATGAAGTACATGATCATGAAATATAATAATACCAACGAGGTACTATTTATTGAGATAGAATTGGGGAATTATTGTCCCTTTTCCTGTTAAGAAGAATTCAAACTTTAGGAAGAACTTGCTGCAAAAGTACTCTTGGTGCAATGTAGCCCTCCAACCAACCTCATTCAAACGCCTCAGAGCACAAAGATGTTGGTGGAGTCAGATGATGAACCGGATGAAGAAGACAACTTGGGGTTATTGAATGTATACCTTGAATTTATCCTACTCTAAATGTGCAAAATAACTAAAAATGTAAATGACAAAATACCAAGGACACCTCAAGATTAGCCAAAAGAGTGATAAACAATAAGGAAAATGGACAAAATAAGACACAAACGATTTCACCTTCCTTGCTGTTGATTTCTCCTTGATTGGCCCTTGCTTGTAATGGTTTGTGTGCTCCTTAGATGATTGTTTGAGTGACTAAAATGCAAGATTCAATGTGCAAGATGATTGAAGAGATGGCTAAATGATGGTAAAAGATTGAGGATTCAAATGGGCAGCATATAGTTATGAAAATATAAAGTGTTCTCAAAATGCCCTTGAGGAGGGGGTATTTATAGGAGAATTTGAATTCTCTAGAGAATTCAACGGTCAAGATTGCTCCAACAAGGCCAAGATGAAGGGCTATGGTGGGTTGAGAACCCACAAGCCCTCACATCTTGACATGTGGAAGGTGAAGTGGACAAGAGGATATGAGGTGGAGATGAGTTGTCAAAAAGGTACATGAGGTGGAAAAGGACATGCACCTTGGGGGATGAGAGGATTTCCACAAAAAGGGGTTTCTTGTCCCCAAGTGGGAGTGAAAGGGACTTTTGAGGAATTTTGGAATTCCTCAAAATCTACATGGGAAAAGGAAAGGTGGTTGGGAAATAAGTGTGAATTAAAATTCACATTCTTAGGGAGAAAGTCTAAAGGGTAAGATGTGGGCTCCAAAAGGTGGGACTTGGTGCACATGTAGGTGTGACAAGTCCAAGGTTGGAGCCGTGTGGGAGATTGTGACAAGTCCAAGGTTCTAGAAGCCTTGGAAGGATGGAGATGTAATTAAAAATTCATATAAAGAGGAATCTAGGAAGAATAAAAGAGATTAAAAATTCCTTGGAGAATGATTAGGCTTAGTGTCCCGGTAATTAGAGAGGATAATTAGGGGCTAATTGGGATTAAAGCCAACTTTTGCAAAGTTGGAGGATGTGACACACATCCTAATCAAAATTAGGCATGTGCATCCTTAATGAAAGATTAGGAAATATAGTTAGGATTAGATAGAAATGACATGTGAGGAATTGAAATAAATGTAATATTTTGTTGAAATTTATTTGATGAAAAGAGGATTAAGGAGGGTAAGGTATTTGAAATTTCTTGGTAAATACCTTAGGGATTCTTGAGAATTAAAGATATTAATTAAATAATGTGTGTATTACTTAATTAACTCGGATAAGAGGATGTTTTAGATGAAAAGTGATAAATTTGGATAAATTAAGTGTCCAAATTTGGATGTCTACATTTTGCCCCTCTTTGAGATGGTGTTACGAAGTAGCATCATTTCAAAGAATATTAAAATATAGAACCTAGAAGAAGATGGTTAGATTGGAAAAGATGCCCCAGTCATCAAAGGGATGAATAGGAAGAAAGATGATGGGGGTGAAAATGAAGAGTAGGGATTGAGGATGCCCCCTTGAGAGGACATGCGGGTTGAAGAGAACACGTGTGTGCTCTCGAAATAGATGATGTGATGCAAGGGGAGATGAGGAAGATGATGCAAGGTGATGGGTAAGAGAGTAAGTGATATGGAGATGGATGAAGCACAAATGGATTTGAGGACAAAAGGTGATGTTGCCCCAGTCAAGGTACAAGCCAAAAGGGGGTTGGTGAGGGATGGAGTGTTGTCAATGAGGGATCTCGAAACAACACGAGGATAGGGAAGGATACATCCCATAGAGTGGTATTGATGAGGGAAGGATACATCCCAAAACACCACTAAAGGATAGGGAAGAATGCCTCCCGATGATGATGATGAAAGTGTTGTTGACGAGGGAAGGATACATCCCAAACAACACCGAAGGGATAGGGAAGGATACTAATGGATGATGATGATGATGGGTCAAGGCTGGTAGCAAGACTGGGAACAAGACCAAGGATATGATTAGATGATTCGAGCGAAATGGAATGGATGGTGGTTGGATAGAGATGTGAGATAAGGATGAAGGATGAATGGATGGGGGGATACATGCAAGACGATAGAATGAAAAATGAAATGCAATCCTAATGCAATTTGCCATCTTCGGAGCACTGATTTTTGCTATAGCATAAGACACCAAGTGCCAGGGTATGTGGAACCAAGGCGTAATAGTGTCTAATGCATGAAATAAACACAATAGACAAGAAGGCTATCCCAACACCCCAAAGTCACAAAAACCTTGGTCGGGCCAGTATTGAGATAACCACAAGCACAAAAGGATGCCCCACATAACACAAGACCTCGGGGATCTTGGTAGGTACTATGGGACAACCAAGAAGACTGTCAAGCAAAAAGCAAAGATGTGCCCTATGTTGACCAATCAAAACACGCAGCAACGCGGATCTATGGCCTTGGCAAGTGATGATAGGGATAAACAAAATCCAAAAGTATCAAAATATCACAATCAATTTCAAACGTCCTTTGCCATAGGATCCAAGGGAGGGATGGGATTGATGAGGTCTGTTAGGAAGGATGCATCCTATTGAGACCGATGATGGGTACTAAGCTAAAAGATCGATATGACGTAAGATATTCAAAATTGATTGGATTTGATGATACAAGTGGCTCTTGTTTGTTGAGAATCAGCTAGATAAGTAAGGGCATAGCTTGATGACATGACACAAGGGAGATAAGACATGAGATTGACACACCCTGAAGACCTAGGGGCTCGGGGGCCGATCAAAGATTAGCCTTGCCTACGTGAAAGCGCAGAGCCCTCGTAGTTCAATAAAATTCTGACGACTGACCAAGATGGAGACCTTGATGGATGGTAAAGATAGGATGGACAAAAGGAGTAAAGTGGATAATGGCAATCGATGAGACGATAGATGATAGACGATAAAGGAGCCCCGGGGTCTGATCAAGTGATCGACCTTGCCTACGTGAAAGCGCAGGGGCAACATAGTTCGACAAGACCAGAGGCAAACAATGGATAAAGGATGATAAGATGATAGGATAAGTGGATAAAAAGATGGGACCGATATGACAAGATAGGATAGACCTGTTGGATTGGATTGGATAGGATGATGACGACCACATAAAGCTCAAGGATGGGATAGTTATCAAAGTATTAAAATGACTTGGGATGATGATATGATAGATAGGTGAGTGATGAAAAGTGATAGGGGATTGGAAATATGTGCAAAAGAAGCAGGGGTGATGATGATGAGATAAATGGCATTGGGTTGCATAGGGGGAGGCCTATAGCCAGATACCAATGACAAGGGATTGTGAGATGGGATGAGGATAAAAATGAAAGAATGGATAGAGATATAGGGGTGGGGGATGGGAGGGATTGGTTGAATAGATGGGAACATAAGGGTTGGGAGATGAAAGGGATGCTAGGATAGGTGGATACGAAGAAAAGGATGGGGAGATGGAAGGGATGCTGTGATAGATAGATAGGGAGATGAAGGGATGTTGTGATAGATGATGTCTCCAAGGACTATGTCACAAAGGAAGCAAATGCCCCCACTCTAGATATGTCATATATAAGGAGGCATGAGGGATGGAAGATAAGTGGATGGGAAGATAAAAGAGATAACTAGATGAGGATAGGATGGGTGACTAAGGAATATGATAGAGCATGGGTGAAGGGAATGTATACCAATAGGTGTCCAAAGCATGCATAGATAGGTGCCCCCATTTTGATCAGGATCATAAGAAGGATGGAGGGAATGGGAGATAAATGGGATATGATGGGGGGATTTATGGATAACAAGAAGACGGGTGCATGGATGGAAGTATAGTGGATGGAGGGAATGCATATCAAGAAGTCACCCCCAAGTGCAGATGGGGATTTACGCATGACGCCTGTTTGCCAGGTTTTCATCATGGTACTTATCCAAGGCGCTTGTTTGCCAAGTTTTCACCATTGGATGAACTATTTTATTTACTATTTTTATTTTTAACATTTTTTTAAATTTTTTTTGGATTTTTGGACTTGAATTTTTTGGATTTTTTGGATGTCACGTAGAAGGAGATGGATAAGGATAAGGAAGTGGATAAGCATATTTAGAAGACATGTGATAAGGATCAAGGTGTTATGAGCCCATGTTTGAAGTGACTATTGGATGTTGGTACAACCTTATTAGGATAAATGGATTATGCATGAGGATGAATTAGAGGGATTTGATGGGGTTGATACATGGGATACTGGATGGGATGCTAGAAAGGGGATGGGATATGGAATGATGGGGTGGATATGTGGATGGGGAGATGTGTTGGGACCACCATTGATATGGTTCACATGTGGTGGTGGATGTGAAAAGATAAGAGGATTAAGGGATGGAGAATGTGGGGATAATGGAGGAGATGGAATGGTGAATTTCGGGACATAGGGACCCAAAACAGATGTAGGAGATGAAAAGGGTGTATGATTAGCTTTTGGATTAGCGACTTTGGATGTTTTTATAGATTTTTCATGTGATGGCATTGCATCTTTTTTCTTTGGGATCCACATGGTTTTGATCTTTGCTTTGGTGGGCCTTTGTGGCCTACAGATTTTATTTAGATTTAGACTTTTCTTCTCTTCACCACGTCTTTTGGAGGGGACGTGAGGAGCCTTAGATTCATGTGGATGTTTGGATTTATGCATTTTTTCTTTAACAACCAAAGTGTTTTTAGTAGCAATGGGATGGGTGTGAGGAGATGGATGATGTGGAGTGATGGAGGTAGGAGTATGGGGATTATGTGTAGATGGAGGATGTTTAGGTAAGTGCCCTTGTTGATCCTGACTATGGGGTATGTGAGAGGGATGTTTATGATGGATGAGATGGATAGGTGTTGGATGGATAAAAGGCTGAATAGGATGAGATGGAGGAGGTGATTTTGGGATATAGGGGCCCAAAATAGATGTATGACCGGGAGAAAACAAGGGCATGGTAGATGGAGGAGTGGAGATGGTAGATGGAGGGATGTAAGGACCCAAAATGGATGGAGTAGATGAAGGAGGAAGATGGACGGTTGTTTTGAGGTGATACGATAGAGGAGGAGGGATGGCAACATATGATCTGGTGGGGCAATGGGAAGAGCCAATATTTCTTGTGGAAAAGGCTCGTTGAGGACGTCTAGAGATTGTACCAACATTTTTGGATTGCGAGTTGTGAGTAGTACATCCAAGACCTTGCGGATACAAGTGTTCTTTAGCTTGGATGGGCTCTATAATACCTTGCTCATGAAGGCCTAAACCTTTTCCTTGATAGTTCATTCTCTTGAGTATTCGATCTAGGACAAGATTTTTGTTATTCTGGAAGATGATACGAGTTCATTATTAGGTGGAAGAGGAGGGTTGGTGTATATGCTTTGTTTTTCTTCTGCGAGGAGACCACCATGGAGGAATGTGAGAGGACCAAGGGGATATGCAAGTGGTGTGGGGATAGCATTTTTTAGGCGATGATGGGATAGTAACATGGGGAGAGGAGTAGGGGCCATGATAGGATTTGGATTTGTGGTAGTAGAAACCATCACGATGGAGATGGAGATGGAGGCGATGGAAGCTTGAATGACAAGGGGATCATGGGATGGAATGGATGAAATTTGTAGTCTTGAGGTGGACTAGATGGGATGGTAGGATCTTGATCTGGAGAAGGGGATATGCTGGCATGCTTTGGATTAGACTCTTGGCGTGACTCATCGTGTGTGGGAGGCATGGTAACAGAGTCTTGTTAGGACTCTTCAAGTGGGGAAGATGGAGGGATGGAAGATTCATGAGGTTCATTGGAAGGGGTTTTGGTGCTACTAGGAGTGGGAGGAGTGGATTGGATTTGGGTGGACCTAGGAGTAGAGGGAGTGGATTGGAATTGGGTGTCTTCGATGGATTCGGTGGTTCTTGGAGTAGGAGATGAGGGTTCAATGGATTTAGTGGGTTCAATGGTTTCAAGATGTGGATTTGGGGATGACTTCTTTGTAATGAGTCCTTGGAGAACTTCTGAAATGAGAGACTTGCATATGGTTGGCTTGGCTAGGGTGGTAGAAATGGATGAGGGATTATGGATTGGTGGACCAGGGTTAGATGGAGGAATGGGATTGAATGTAGGACCATGAGTAGATGGGGGATTAGGATTGGATGGAGGACTAGGAGTAGATGGATGAATGGGATTGGATGGAGGACTAAGAGTAGATGGATGAATGGGATTGGATGGAGGGTTAAGGTAAGGATATTGGAGTGGTGAATTAAGATAGGGGGACATGGATTGTGGATTAGGACAAGAGGATATAGGTGGTGTAGTGGGACAAGAGGATGTGGGGGATGGATTATAATAAGGGTATTAGGATGGTGGATTAGGATGAGGAGACATGGATGTAGGATTAAGGTAAAAGGGTGTGGATGTAGGATTAGTATGGGAAGATTGGGAAAGAGGATTAGGATAGGGGGTCATGTATGGGGAATTGTAATAGGAATATTGTGATGGAAGATGAGGATAAGAAGATGTGGTTGTTGAATAAGAGGATGATGTAGATGGGGAAGGGGAAGGTACCGGATATCCCTTGTCAAAGGTAGCATAAGGAGCATGATTGGGCATGGATGAAGACATAACGGGATAACTGGAAGGGGTGATTGGATTGTGGAAAGTGGGTGGAGAAAGTTTACTAGTGACGATAGCATCAAGGGGCTCTATGTCATATTCTTCTTGATCGACAAGACTTTCGTTATCATCGTCAACATAATTAGGGTTTCCCTTGACTACTATTGATGGAGGATGAGGATTCATGATGGTGAAAGGATAAAGAGGATGGATAAAATATTTTGGATGGGAACAGATTAAAGCTCAAATCGGGATTTTGGTCAAGCTCAGATCAGAATTGGACAAAAGCTTAGATTAGGATGATTGGATGGGATTGCTTTTGATTTTGATGGGATTCGGTAAACAGATGATTGGATCAGGTAGATGATTTGATGATTTGGATAAAGTACTAGATCAATTTGAGTGGATAGGATCAAATGATTAGGTGATGTTGATTGGATAATTGTGATTGGATGAAGATGATTGTATGTATCTGATTAGAGGAATGGATTGGTTTGATTAGATAGGAAGAAAAAAAAGGTACCACTAGATAGAGCTCAAAAAATTGAACAATTTTGGTTTTTGGATGAAGTCGATCTGATGCACGGTTTGTAAATGATGGCCCTGGGAAGTTAGGGGCGTGTCCACCCTGCGATGCAGGGCGTGGCCACCCTGCGATGCAGGGCGTGGCCACCCTGGGATGGTCAAATTCTTGATAGGTGGAAATGGAAGGCACCACTAGATAGAGCTTAAAAAAATAAGCAACTTTGGTTTTTGAACGAAGTTGATTCGACGTACGGTTCTTAAATGACGGCCCCGGGAAGTTAAAGGGGCGTAGTCACTTTCTGCAGTAAATCAGGGGCGTTGACAGCAAAATCAGGGGCGTTGACAGCTTTCAGGGGCGTTGACAGCAAAATCAGGGGTGTTGACAGCAAAATCAGGGGCATTGACAGCAAAATTAGGGGCGTAGACAGCAAAATCAGGGGCATAGACAGCTTTTAGGGGCGTTGACAGCAAAATCAGGGGCGTTGACAGCAAAATTAGGGGCGTAGACAGCAAAATCAGGGGCGTTGACAACTTTTAGGGGCGTTGACAGCAAAATTAGGGGCATAGACAGCTTTTAGGGGCGTTGACAGCAAAATCAGGGGCGTTGACAGCAAAATCAGGGGCATAGATAGCTTTTAGGGGTGTTGATAGCAAAATCAGGGGCGTAGACAGCTTTCTGCAGTAAATCAGGGGCGCTGCCGCCTTTCTGCGGGGGCCCTGCCGCCTTTCTACGGGGGCGCTGCTGCCTTTCTGCGAGGGCGCTACCGCCTTTCTGTAGGGGCGCTACCGCCTTTCTGCGAATGCGCTACCGCCTTTCTGCGGGGGCGCTACCGCCTTTCTACAGTAAGACAGAGTTGGGTTTTGATGGCAATGGCTATGGCAAAGACGTAATATGATAAAGTAAGGCCAAAGTATCAAAATTTGATAGATTTTACACAAGAAAACACTTCAAGCAAGTACAATCCTATGTTTAATATTAAGGGTATGGCAAGGCAAAGTCTTAATCTAGGATGCACAAGGCTTCTAGGGAGTCCTCGATATACTCTCGGTACGTGAGGCACAACCGTGAACACCAGTCCGTCACAAGCGTGAGTTGGGAACCCCAGCGAGATACTGAAAGGCTCGAACCAACTCTTCACGTCTATCTAGGTATCACCCTAGCTTCGACGCTCCGCCAATTACGACGTGACTAGATTGGGGTACAACTTTTGTTCTCCCCCCTTTATATACCCCGCCGGTACGCGTGGTTGGAATCGTCCCTTGGGGTGATGAAATCCCCAAGCAAGTCCCACTAAAAAGAAGACACTAACCGTTTCCAACTACTCCCCAGGTTCACACGAAGTGCAAGGGGAAAGTGAAAACAAATCAATGCCCCCTTGGGTAACACAAAAAATAAACAATTACAGCAAACAATACAGTTTTAATCCCCCTAATTAGACTATATTTTAAAACAACAAAAATAGTTTTCGAAAAATTTGATCAAATAGATGGTCCTGCAAGCAAATGTTAGCTATCTTCTTCTTCATCCTTGATCAATTACGCCCTAATACGCTGCCAAACGTTAGCAAAAAGCAACAATATTCTTGCCAAAACACTGTTAGAGAGTTATCTCGTGAAAACAGCAAAAAACTAGACCAAAAACGAAGCCAAAATGCCTATTTTACCTTCCAAATTGTGCTATTTTGGGGCGCTGCCGCCTTTCTGCGGGGGCGCTGCCGCCTTTCTGCAGGGGCGCTACCACCTTTCTGTGGGGGCGCTACCGCCTTTCTGCAACAAACTTTGTTAGATTTAAAAACGGAAAGTTGCATCCCTCCCACTGCAAGGAAAGTGTTAGTAAAACCTTTTAAACGTATCCCTAATTGCAGCAATCGTGTTAGAGAGAATAAAACTTTCAGGTGGCCAAGAGGGTGCTACCGCCTTTCTGCGGGGGTGCTACCGCCTTTCTGTGAGGGCGCTATCGCCTTTCTGCGAACTTTTCCTACAAAATTCTTAACCAAAAGAGACGTTAAATGCAAGACCCGTATGTGGGTCCCACCGGGCGTGCCAGAAATGTATACCTTGGAGTTTATCCTACTCTAAATGCGCAAAACAACTTAAAAATGTGCATGACAAAATACCAAGGACACCTCAAGATTAGCCAAAAGAGTGATAAACAATAAGGAAAATGGACAAAATAAGACACAAACGATTTCACCTTCCTTGCTGTTGATTTCTCCTTGATTGGCCCTTGCTTGTAATGGTTTGTGTGCTCCTTAGATGATTGTTTGAGTGACTAAAATGCAAGATTCAATGTGCAAGATGATTGAAGAGATGGCTAAATGATGGTAAAAGATTGAGGATTCAAATGGGCAGCATATAGTTATGAAAATATAAAGTGTTCTAAAAATCCTTTGAGGAGGGGGTATTTATAGGAGAATTTGAATTCTCTAGAGAATTCAATGGTCAAGATGCATCCAACATGGCCAAGATGAAGGGCTAAGGTGGGTTGAGACCCACAAGCCCTCACATCTTGACATGTGGAGGGTGAAGTGGACAAGAGGATATGAGGTGTAAATGAGGTGTCAAGAAGGTACATGAGGTGGAAAAAGGACATGCACCTTGGGGAGTGAGGAGATTTCCACAAAAAGGGATTCCTTGTCCCCAAGTGGGAGTGAAAGGGACATTTGAGGAATTTTAGAATTCCTCAAAAATCTACATGGGAAAAGGAAAGGTGGTTGGGGAATAAGTGAATTAAAAATTCACATTCTTAGGAAAGTCTAAAAGATAAAAGATGGGCTCCAAAAGGTGGGACTTGGTCACATGTGGAGATTGTGACAAGTCCAAGGTTCTAGAAGCCTTGGAAGGATGGAATGTGAATTAAAAATTCACATATAAAAGAGGGGAACCTAGGAAGAATAAAAAGGAATTAAAAATTCCTTGGAGAATGATTAGGCTTAATTAATTAGTAATTAGAGGATAATTAGGGGCTAGTTAGGATTAAGAGCCAACTTGCAAAAGTTGGAGGATGTGACACATCCTAATCAAGGATTAGGCATGTGCACATCCTTAATGAAGAGATTAGGAAATGGATTAGGATTAGATGAAAATCACATGTGAGGAATTAAATAAATGTAATATTTATTTAATTTATTTGATGAAAAGAGGATTAAGGAGGGTAAGGTATTAATTAAATACCTTAGGGATTTGGTAGAATTAAAGATATTAATTAAATAATAGTAATATTACTTAATTAACTCGGATAAGAGGATGTTTTAGATGAAAAGTGATAAATTTGGATAAATTAAATGTCCAAATTTGGATGTCTACAACTATGACGGGGAAATTCCCCTAGATAGGTATAGGACTTGTCTATTATGGGATGGGTTTTGTGAAGTTTATTATGGCATAAGGTGAAATGGAATGACACTAAATATCAATAATTAGCAAGCCATGATAGGGGTGGTAGGTGTATGAAATGATTTTATTATGGATGGACGAGGATTAGACACTAATAGATGATGGATAGTGGCTTACTACATATTCCATTTGTAAACAATTTTTCACCATGGTAGTTACCCAAGGTAGCACCGAAGTGGTTTTCACCATAGGGAAAATTACTTTTCTTTACTTTTGTCTTTATGTATATATACATATACATACATACATACATACATACATAGATACACATATATATATGTATGTATGTGTGTATATATGTATGTACGTATCTATATATATATATATATATAGACACACAAACACACACACACACACACACACATATATATATATATATAGATACATACATACGTATATACATACATACATACATACATACATACATACATACATATATATATATATATATATTTACATATACATATACATATTAATTTTTGGATTAGGATACTTCGAGAATCATGCAAATAATTTATTTAGGTGAACGCTATTGATGAGATCATCTAGCGGTTCACCCTCAAGTGTAGCAAGTTGTATTATCTAGATCCAAAAGTTGTTGTAATGATAAAGGGTCCCAACCAATTAGACTCAAACTTCCCTTTCTTTTCTTATTCTTGTCGATTATTTTAGTTCTCTTTGAGGACTAGATCTCATATCTTAAACTTATGTGATATCACCTTCTTTTATAGCTATGATGAAGGCAATTTTGATAAGCTTGTAGATGATTTAGTGCATTAAAGCACCTTTTTTCTAGCAATTCTATGTCATGCAGTCTGGAAACTTTGTAATATTCATCATCAATGGTATGCTGCAAAGAGTCTCTCAAGGATGGAAGCTCAACCTTGATAGGTAAAATGGATTTGGCTCCAAAAACTAGTGAATACGAAGTGGCTCATGTTAGTATGCAAATACTAGTTCGGTAAGCCCATAAGGTAGGATCTAGATGAATATACTAGTCACGACCAACTTCGTTGATTGTCTTTTTGAGGATTTTAATATTGTTTTATTCGAAGCCTTAGATTGCTTGTTACTTTGAGGGTACTACAAGGTGGAGATTCGGTGTGGATATAGAACATATGGCAAAGATCACAAACATCCTTTTTTTGAAAGTTTGATCATTGTTAGTGATAGTGGCTAAAGGGACACAATATTGGAAAATGATATAATTTAGTATGAGCTCAATTATTTGCTTTCCGGTGATGTAGGTGAGGGGAATGGATTCAATCTAATTTGTAAAATACTCTGTGGTGATGATAATTAACTTATTCCTATTGGATGATGGGGTGGATTTTACCTATGAGGCCAAGTCTCCATTGTGAAAAAGGGCATAGTGTAATGATTTTCTGTAGCATGTGTGTTGGTGCATGAATGAGATCTCCATATTGCTGACACTTTTGACATTTTCTAACAAATTTATTGGAATATTATTCCATTGTAGGCCAATAATAACTAGTTCTCATAAGTTTCTTAGAAAGATTAGAATCACCATAGTGTTCCCTACAAATACCATCGTGTACTTGATGTAAGGAAGTTTGGGGCTTGTCCAAGTTAAGGAACTGAAGGAGGGTACCATCGAGACTCCTTTGATAAAGTGTATAATTAAGTGTTACAAAGCAATATGAGCATCAAATTCATGTTTTTCATTGGTTGGAGAATAAATTAGGTGGAAGGGTACTTTGATGGAGATATTTATAAATTTATTGATACTAGGGAGAGTTAGGACCAAGGATTTTTCACTCGACTTCAAAATTTAGGACATCAAATGAGGGGATCAAAAGTTGTTCCACTAAGAAATCATGATGTTGAGTGTTGTGGGATATTCCCAAGGGAGACCCAATGGTTTCCACTGCATCCACTACATTTTATTTATCTCGGGGATCTACTCAAATAATAGTTGGATGAAGTAGTTCTTAATTTTTTTGACCATCTTCTTGTAGGGTTGTAGTTTCTCATCTTTAGTCAAATAGTCATGATTCACCTATCTAATAACCAATTGGGAATCACCATAAACCTATAGTTCTTTAATTTTCCATTGTATTTCCATTCTTAGTCCAATGATCAATGCTTCATACTTGACAATATTGTTTGTGCAATGGAATGCTAACTGCCGTGATTTCAAGATACAATCACCTTGTGGTGTTATGAATAGTATGCCTATTTCTAAACCATGTTGAGTATATGAACCATCAAAGTATAGCTTCTACAATTGAGAGGGGATTATATTGAATATTCCTTCATCCAAATAATTTGATATCAATGGATTATCTACAATTGTGGGGTTTTCACTAACTGATTAGCAATCACTTTTCATTTGATAGATTTTATGTCTATGTATTCAATATCAAATTTACCGAGGATCATAACCCATTTTTCTAATCTTCCTATGAGTGTTATTTTTTTTAATAGGTACTTGAGTAGATCAATCTTAGTAATGAGCTTGGTTTGATTGTTTAGCATGTAGTGTCTTAGCTTCTAGGAGGCAAAAACAACTGTGAAACTTGCATATTCAATAGGAGTAAAGTTCATAGCCTACCAGAGTGTGACTGATGTAGTAAATGACCCTCTCTTTTTCCTAAAGATTCATGTTGTGCGAGGAGAGATCCAAGTGTTGATGTGGTAGCAGATATGTACAAGATCAATTATTTTCCCAAAATAGGTGGCATCGATACTAAAGGAGAAGCAAGGTGATCTTTAACCTAGTAAAAAGATTGTTGACAGTTCCCATCCCATTTGAAAGCAACACCTTTATGAAATAAATTTGTAAAAGGATGACACTTGTTAGCTAACTATGCTATAAATTGATAGATGAACCACATTTCCCTTGTAGAGTAAGCAATTGTTCAATATTTTCTAGTGGAGGCATATCAACCATGGCTTTTACTTTGTAGGGTCAACCTCTATGCATGCATGAGAAATAATATATCCCAGTAGTTTCCTTGAAGTAACCTTGAAGAAAAATTTCTTTGGATTCAATCTAAACTCTATTTTTTGAGCCCATTGAATATTTGTGCAAGGACATCTAGATGATCTTCTCTTATAGGTGACTTCTCTAATAGATCATCAACATAATCCTCCATGAGGGTATGCATCATATCATGAAATATTATGGTCATTTCTTGTTGATAGGTAGAACCAACATATTTTAGGCCAAAGGACATAAAATTATAGTAGAAATTTCCACTTGGACATGTGAACATTATTTTATGTTGATCCTCTATGGCTATACGAATTTGGTTGTACCCTGAAAATCCATCCATTAATGATAGCATCCTATGACCTAATGTCAAGTCTACAATCATGTCTATGTTTGACAAAGGAAAATAATCTTTTAGAAAAGCTTTGTTTAGGTCTTTGTAATATGTGCATATATAGATTCTTAGTTGGCTTGGTAATAGGTACAAGATTATATATCAACTTAGGATAATTAATTGGTTTGATGAAGCCTATGTGTAATAATTTTTGTAGCTCTTCTTTAACTAACAATACAATCTTGGGATGAATTTTGTGTATGTTTTGTTTGATAGGCTTCTCCCTTAGGATTATTGTTAGATTATGAAGAACTAGATTAGGATCCAATATTGGCATATTTGCATAACACCATGCAAATTTCACTTGTATTTCTTGGAAGAATATCATGAATTTAGACTTTTCTTTTTTGATAGTGATGCTGCAAAATAAGTGACCCTAATATTATTTATTGTGCCAATGTTTACTTAGAATTCTCTATAAGCACTGGGAATCTCTCTTGCTTTGTGGACATGGGGAGAATGTCAAGCCTTCCATCCTTAGGTTCCTTAGAAAGGTTTTCACCTTCGAATGTGTCCTTTGTTTTTATTTTTTTATGGTCTAAGAGTGCCAAATTACGGTTTTCACTAGGGGACCTTTTTATGATTTTTTTATATTTTTGGGTCTGGAAGGTTTGGCATTCTCACCAAATTATGCCATTTTTTCAAGGTCTATATCAAAACCAGCTTTATGATCCCCAAGTGGTATTCCATCTTGTAGTCCCATAAACTTAGCGATAACTTCATCCTTTTGAAATATAACTATAATTGGAGATCCTCATTGGTCCCAATTGATAAGTTGGGGGTAGACTAATGGAATATTGATGTAAAATGTTGTGAGGTTGAAGGATCTAGAAGATAAGGTGATAACATTATAACCATTGAATAGATAAGTGATACTCCTAGAGGAGTCATTGAAAGTATCCTTATTAAAAGTATCAAACCACAAGAGAAGATTTAGCTACCTCTATAAGGATAAACCCAATATCAGAGGACACATTCTCTTGTTTTCCAAATCCAAGCCCTTGAGAATGTGATTTCTTTGTTACTATAATAGATTCTAGAATTCATTTTTTTATAGAACTAGACCACTATGACCATCATATCCCATTTGTTCCATTATCTAAAAGCATTTAGTGTATTTCTCAACAAGGAGTATGATGACACCTTCTTCATCCTTGTAAATCCATTTAGATGTGTCCTCTTCGATTTCCTTTTTATGAAGTTCAACCCAATTTGAAAATGTGGTTGGATTGCATTTGATGATAATTTTGGAAAATTCTTGCATTGTATGTGGTAACATAGGACCTTGGTGATGATGGAAGTTGTCCAATGCAAAAGGATTTTTTCATGTTATATTCACCACACCTTGTGTCTTGTACTTGAACCTTGACCTCGAGAATAATGGTGGATTGGGTGGATGATTTGGTTAATGTATTGGGGTCAATGTAGGATGAAGAGGATGAGGCTTCACCATTGTTCAAAAATTGGATTTTTGTTTTTCCTTTCAAGTTACTACAATAATGAAAGGGGTTAGATATTCTGAGATAGTTACCTCAGTTTTGTTGTGAGGAAATTTTATACAATGGTGGAATGTGGATGGGTGACCTACATGGTGTGTATCCATAGGCAACTGAGAAGTATGTTATACAAAAGATCAAGTTCCAAGACTTGACACACTATATCTTTTATTTCTAAACCAACTTGTATGGGAAATGTGATTGTTCCTCTAGAAGGGTGTTTTGGATCATCATATGCTTTAATGACTATTTTCTTATTCAAATATATGACTCCTTCAGAGTATCCTAATATTTTTACTAGTTTTAAAGTGCAAATGTTTAAACCAACTCCACCATCTATTAGGTCTCATTTGATCTTATGTTTATGGACTTAAACCTCCAAGTGGAGAGCATCATTATGAATAGGTCCATGGGACGAAACAAATTTATTAGTGAATGTGAGATGATGAGTAGATGTGAGATTTCCACCATGGATTGAAATTGGTCTACATTTAGGTCAAGAGGTACCAAAGACTCCTTAAAAGCCTTATCTAGGATATCCTTGTGTAGGGGAGATATACGTAGGAGCTAGAATATGGATATCTATGTAGGTATTTTACCCAAATGGTCCAATAGATTATACTAGGTTGTAGAATGGGATTTGGATGTAGCCTCTTGAAGGGTGACTTTTCCTCTACAAGTTGTGACAACACATTTTTGGATTTTTATTTTTTATAGTGATTGTGGACACTTGACTATCAGTTTCTTGAATTTGATTAACAATATACTCATAGTTAACATCATTGTAATTGGTATGATTGTTAGAGGTATTAACTTGATTGAAGGAATTTCCCTTACTATGGTTATGTAATAGATCCTTGAAAATCAAATGCTCATTATTGGATGTGTTTGGTTGATTCTCAATAATGATATCTCCCTTATGGATGAGGTCTTGAATGTGATTTTTTAGTTTGAAATAGTCATGAGTTGTATGCCCTTTTAATTTGTGATACTCACGAAAATCTGTCTTTCTACCATGGGGGTTTGATCTGAGGCTCATAATTTTTATTATTGGAAGCATTATTAAGTTTAATTGGACCAAATTCTAAAGTGTTGACTCAATAGGCTCTCCCAAAAGAGTATATTTCTATCATGTAGTATTATTTTATCTAGATAGACCCCTTTGTGAATTAGTTTTGATGGTTAATGATTCTTGAGCATTAGATGGTGCTTTTAGAATTAATGTAGGTTGAGAATTTGTCTTATTTTGGCATCAACCGCACCATAATTGACTACATTTTTATTTTTGGACCAAACATGAGGTTTGTCATTAGATGAAATGTATTGTCCTTGTTTTCCTTTTATATCTTTACAAGTCCTTTAGATATGTGGGCTTTCTTGATGGTAAGTTCTCTCTCTATTATCTCATTGCAATTGTTGGAACATTAAACGTGTAAGTGGAATATGATATCGTGATTCAAATTTTGTATGAATATCTAGACAAGTTGTTTCTCTGGTAAATGAAATGGGTGTTTGTTGGCTAATTTTCTCCATCATTGTAATATAGAGGAAAAATATTCTCCATTCTTTTGCTTGGGATTACATAAGTCTATCATGGAGATTTCGTGTTCAATGTTATACGAGAAGTGTGAAATGAACTTCTCTACCACTTCATGAAAGGTTCTAATTCCATGTTGGAGATGAGGAAACCATTCAATGGATTCTCCCCTAAGCTTTGTGGAAAGAGGCACATAAGATATGCATCTTTGTATGCAACCTATAAGAAAGCTATATAAAACTCTCTGATGTGTTCTTGAGGGTTCTCCCTCCCCTTATATTTGTCAAATTTTGAAATTTCAAAGTTATGAGGGAATTATGGCATTGACATTGTTCTGTCAAAGGGATAAGGACGTATGTCCTCTAATGTGTAGCTTTGCTTTGTTGATCCTATTTGAATGTTTGAGATTTGTTGCTGCAAGTCTTGAATTTGTTGAGCCAAACCATTTGGATGTGTAAAGGGGGGTATGTTGATGGGATTATAGTTGGATATGTGATGAGTGGATGATTGACCTTGAGGAAATATCATTTTTGAGTTGTATTGTGGAATGTATGTGTTATTGTGTGGAGTTTAAGTGTTTGTGGATATGTTTGATGTATCAAAGTGGTTTGATGATATGAGTTGTGAAGTTTTGAGGTAGATTTTATGGGAAGATGTTTTGATTAGGTAGGATTATGTTTTTATTTTGAGGAATGGTGCTTTGAATTGAGGTGATAATGGTTTGAGGTTGATATGAGGTTGTAATTTTGAGGTATAGTGTTTTGATTTTGAGGAGTGTGTGTATTTGTGTGTATGTTCAATGTAGGTGCTTTTGAGCTGTAAGATGCATGTGAATATGTTTACAGATTAATCATTGGAGTGGAAGTGATAGTGTTATTGTGTGAAGTGTTTTTTCCAATATGGATATTTGGTTTTGAGGAATGTAGGTATGTGTTTGTATGTTTTATCTAGGTTCTTGTGAGATGTAGGATGTATGTGAAGGTGTTTGCAGATTAGTCATTGGTATGGACATGATAGTGTTGTTGTGTAAAGTGTTTTCTTTGTATAATGGATTGCTGATTTGTAATGTGTATGGTGGAAGTTGAGGGTTAGCGAGAGGTATAGATACTTGGGTTGATTTTGTGGGTATTACTGATTATGGAATGGTGGCAAAAAAAAATGGGATGTGTTATTGGAAGATTGTGTGAAAGGGTTGGTCTGTTGTGGTATAGAAGTGTTGTTAGGTGATTGTATGAAGGGATGAGTTTGTTTTGGTATGCTATTGGAACTTGTTTCCTCCAAGGTCTATGATGGGATGGTGTTGGTGACGTCTTGGATGAGGGTGGTATCAAATGTGGAAGGTAATTTGGCTCCTTGTTGAGGTAGAAATGGGAAATGATCAAGATTTTCCATGAGAAGGGAATCTACAAGTTTCATGGTGTTAGCGTCTTGTTGTGCTTCTACTAATTCTTTGGATGTTAAGTCTCTAATCTTCCCACTTATGTTAGATATAGTCTTAGCACTAATGAATAATTGTGGGGACTCATTTTTGGGTATGATCTATGTTTGTTGTAACCATTTTACCTGATCTGGTTGTAATTACATTCTTTTCTTAATTTGAGACCTAATTTCAACTAGCATACGATAGATTATGAAACCTTTTGGTTTGAAGGAATTTGATATTTTTGATAGTGAGACCAAAAAGGTAAGAGTATGTCTAGATTTTAGATAATGATGATTAAGATCTGATTTGTATGTTGTGTAGACCCTAAAAATTGTCCTAGGTCTGCAAACTTTATTTTCTTCATAAATTTCCCCTTCACTCCTAATAATTAAATAATTTTAATTATTTAGTTATTGTCATAAGTCTTTTATTAATTAAATAATTTTAACTATTTAATTAATTCATTGCTATCTTTTAATTCCTCCTTTGATTAATTAAATAAATTTTATTTATTTAATTATGTCACTAATGACCCTTTCTACTATAATTAAACAAATCTTATTTAATTATTTATCACTTTCAACTATAATTAAATAGTTATTTTAATTATTTAATTATTCACTAGCTTTTTCTATCATTAAATTAAATAAATTTTATTTATTTAATTTCTTACTAATTTGTCACCTTCTTCCCATTTTGAATTAAATTATTATTTAATTCAAAAATAGTTTGTTACATGTCTTTTATAATTAAATAATATCTCTACTTATTTAATTATTCATTTCTCACTTTTGAATTAAATTGTTATTTAATGAAAAAGTCAACCTGTCACATGTCCTTTATAATTGAATAATGCTTTTATTATTTAATTATTCATTTCCCTGTCAAAACAAATAATTTTATAACTATTTGAATCTCTCCTACACCCTCTTTTTCTATGCCAACCTCATTATCCGTGCCAATCTTATCTCCTCTTGTCTCAATTAATTTCAGCCCTTCCTTGAATTATTCTATAATTCAATCTTAGCCATTAATTTTGGAATTGCCCTAATTTTTACCTAACCTTATTTCATACTACAACTTTTATTCTTGACCATTGATTGACATATCTTATTGACATTGAATCTCAACCCTTCATTCAAATTTGTCTTTTCTATAAAAGACCCTACCCTTGTCATTTTCATACATCTAGTTCATGTGCAAGTACATGATGTTAGTGAGACAACTATCGTCAATATTTTGCTAGTCATTGTCATATGCTACTAGTGCATACTCAAATCTAAGGGCATCAAGTATATTTTCTTGCAAATAATTTATAAATTCATTTAGGTATAAGATTCAATTCAAAAATTCAAAAATAATCAAAACAATGAGAATTGAACTTATAACTTCTCAAGGGTAGCTTGCAATAGTTATCTTTTGTAGGACATCCTTTTCTCTTCAAAGATTTGAAATCCTTGTCCATATCAATGATCTTTGTATGGGGTAAATTCTAACTAAGACAAGGGGTAAAGAATTAATTCTACTTCGACAATGCTTGGTGCTTGTCCCCAACCATAAAAAGATGTATGACATACTTGTTTCCCCTCAATAATTACTTTAAATTATTATTCTTCTTCTAAAATAGTGTTATCATCATGAAATGAGAAAGAGAGTCCTTGTTGGACCAAAGAGACATTATTTCCCCTCAATTCTCTCAAAACTTGCTCTAAAGTGGTCAATTGAGTCTTACACTTTAGAGAAGATTTATTTTGTCTTAGAAGCTCATTAAATTTTATAGAATTATCTATTATATTGTCAATCCTAATAGAAAGGAGAAAATTACCTATTAATCTATATAATTCCTCAACAAATGCTTGAGCCTTGGATACTTTAGGAGAGAGCAATAGTAGATTTTGGTCTATCTCAAATTTTACTTGTGAATTTAAGACTTGGGCAAAGGAAATGAATTTTAAAGATAATTTTAGATTGATTGTGTTTGCAAATATTCTGAGCTAGTAGGAAACATGTTTTTCTTTAACCTTTGGGATGACCTCAAGTGCATGGTTGGTGGTCTATACCTCTATTTGCAACTATTGTAGTCATTGGTCTTTTAGCCTTTATTAACTCTATTGAGTCCATTATTTTTTTCAATTGAGCATGGAGGTAAGTAGTTTTTTTTGAATTTTTTTTATTTCTCTTCTATTTTTTAGAGGCTCTAATGGTACTTGTAAATAATTAAACTAACTTTTTCTAGTTCAAATTGTAGGGCAACCAGTTGGCTTGTTCTACTTGAAATCTACCTAATGGAACTCTAATCTAGATCTCAACATTGTGTCTCTATATCTTGAGGTCTTATGATTTTACTTAGGCATGCAACTAACCCTCTATATATTTTATTCTTTTTTAACTCCACTTCTCTCTTTTTGAGATTTTTTAATACTTAGTTTATAATCTTGTGATTAGATAATTCTTTGTTTCTTCCATGATTTATATTATGTATTTATACCATGCTTGAGATAGAATCATCCCTATTGCATAAACCAAATAATCTTTAGGTCACATAATTCCTAAAGGATTCTTAATATTCAAATTCATGTGCACTACCATCAATGCTTGTTGGGATGGGTCATATAATGACCTTATCTACATGTAGTGGGAGTTCTATCTTCTATTTGCCTCTAATTTTCCATGTTGGACACAAAGAACTATAGTACGATGGTCAATTGTAGATACAACTTCATAGGTGATTAAGTAAAGCCACTTTCACAAGGAGTGCCCTATTGGAGGCCATATCAAAATGTGACTCTCTATTGGGTTGGAGTTAATACAACTTGAGGAGGAAAACAAGAATACACCATGAGTATAGATGGGGTGAAATGTGGAAGTATTTGAGCATGATAGGGATAGGAAACAATTTTCTTTATGAAGTGAAAGGGGAGAGAAATTTAGATGCACTACTAGTTAGCATCAAGAAAAGTTTCATAAAAAAAAAAAAATGGTGTAATCACCTGACAAGATGGGGAAAAAGGAAAATCATGCATCAAAGTTGTTGGTATTTCCATAAAAGGTGTAGGCATTGGAGAGGTCACATGTGAAATTTGTAATGTAGGAGAGGTTTTTGGAACAAAAAAAAAAATACTAAGAGGAGAAGAGAGGGGCAATAATACTTACCTATGTAATAATAAGATAATACTAGTATAACTCAAAGTAAGCTATAGACATTTCAAGAATATGTTGATTGACCTTGTATTAGATGTTGACATAATAAATAAAGAGTGGGAGAATCATTTGGGAAACCAACACTATGAAACGACTTATAATATTTCCCTTGTAGATGGTATTTATATTAGTAGAATTGGAATGTAGAGAAATATAGAATTTAATATAATGGGAATAAAAAATTGAGTATATTTTGAAGTAAAAAAGATGAAGGAACCCTTTGATACCTTCAATATTTTACTGAATTTAGAATTGTTCATAAATTTCAATGGTACAATTGAATCCTATAAATAAGAAATCTCATTCTTTGATAATGAAAATATACTACAAATACTTCTACACCTTGATATGAGTAAGGAATACATAGAAGAAATATCACAAGAAGAAAGTGAAGAATAAGAAATTAAATCACTATATTTGTTAAGAGTACTAGCCAAAGACACCAAACATGAGCCTAAATTAGAAGGATAAGTCATACTTGATAATAGTGGTTACAACAATAATAATGAGGATGTTATGGAAGCTTGGATTTGTGACGAGACATAAATCAAATCTAGAAAGGTATTAGGTACAAGGAGGAATTGTTGCTTAGGGAAGGTTTAGAAAAGATCCACTCAAGATAACACAATTCATGGAAAATAACAATAGAATATAAAATAAAAACACCATAAAATAAACATACCAAAACTTCAAAATAATTGACCCATATTTCACATGGAATTTCTCATATCAAGCTCTCTTTATAGTATGGGATAGGAGATTTTCTAACATACCTAGAATATATGGAAAAATATTCAAGAAATAAGATTTGAAATTAGAATTTCTTTAGAATACCTTAGTATATAATATAGTGAGACAGTGGTACAATAGAAAACCTAACATCACAAATTAGAAATAATTTGTTATTCTTATAAAAAATAGATACTTAACAAAAAAAAGAAGATTGAAGACTCACTCTAGAATATTGTGGCTAGGTGGAACCCAAAATACACATTCAAAATTACAATAGATAATGGATAAACAGAAGAGAATATGATGAAATACTATATACTCAACTTTTCTATTAGACATTATCACTAACTGAAAAGATGGTATATTAACTAGGAAAAAAGAGGAGAAACAAGTTCAATTATAGTACAAGATGATTTTTAAAAAAAATTACATTTCATGATACTAACAAGTTGATCCATAATGCACTCCAAAATATGAGGCAACTCATCTTATCCTTGGTAGAAACAATGCTTCACACAACAAATAAAACTATACCACTAAATGAGGAAGAAATTTGGAACTTGATAAAGTGGATGGATAAGATAGAAACACCACCACAAATTTTATTTGGTACCTTTAGGAAGATTATAGAGCCTAAAGAAGAAGAAAATCCTCCAAAATTAAAAATATAAGTACAAGACAGGGAAAGAGAAATAGCCACAAGAAATGTGCCAAATAATGAAGAATACAAAGAACCATTAAAGACCAAAGAAGATATAGCTTCAAAATGAATCCCTAAGTCTCCCAAAATAGGAGACTACGAGGATGAAAGACATGTAATGGAAGTGGAAAAAGTATAAAATAATATGAAGACTTATTTCCTAGTATATTAATTGACCTAAAATGCATGAAAGAATAGATAGGAACCATGGAGAAACCACAAAGGAAAAGACCATATCAACTAAATCCTCATTTCAAAATAAGATTCAAGCCAAAATTAGATAAAATTTTAGCATGAGGAACCATCATCCCAATTGAAGATGCAAAATGGATAAGCCCTATTATGGTCCAACATGAGAAATAATGAGATAATAGGTTGTTGAACACTTAGAATGTTGAGAGAGGGTGAATTTGTATTAATTGAAATTCATTCACTTTATCAATTTAAGCATTCATTCAAAGCATCATATTGAATTTGTAGTAACAAATGGAACATATAAAGTATGCATCACATCAAGGAACACAAGAACACTAGATTTACGTGGAAAAACCTAGAAAGGGAAAAACCATAGTGAGGATTAGCTCACAATATATTATAACCGGTTACAATGTAGATACAGAAAGGAAAACTCACTATCCAAAAATAAAGAATGGCTCATTGCCAAGGGATCACTACCCAAAATAGGAAAATATAGAAGAAAGGGTGGCTCACTACCAAAATGAACTACTAATAATGCTTCTACAACATGCCGAAGATATATCTCCAATTAATCTCTAAAAAACTGACTTGACACACTTCATACTTCGCCACTTCACCTTTCATACTTCACACTACATCAGATCTCACACACACACTTTGCACTTACCCACAAATCTCATATCCTCCTTCGCACAATGAATTAACCTTGTATATATACTACAACTAACCAAAACATCAATTAGGTCGACCTAATTGCATGAACCATGTACCACATAACTTGTTGGATTACACATGCCTTGCAGAATAAACCAAAATGTGTACACCTCCAAAATAGGTTGGCATGGCCTATAACCACTCCCATAAATCTGCTCCTTACATACCTTAACTCCACATGACCCCAAAACCTTTAGGTCGATACCATATAACAAAACTAGTGAAGCAATAACTGAATGAATCAATTGTTCATTCACAACTCGACATGCATATCGCCAAAACACTTGTCACTTGTAGTACACATACTTCTAACACTTATAAACACTTCCTCGGAACCGCATAACACATTATTCATCCACCGTGTGTAACACCCCTCCATTTTGGATCTTTTGATCGAATAGTGTTCTTCTATGTACGCGTTATTTCTGTTAGCACTTTGACTATGGTACTTGGTTCTATTTGATCGCAACTGTCAAGCGATGCGTATGTGATATTTTGATGTGATGGAATTTTACTCTGATGTTATCATTATGGCATGTTTTGAATTAGCGTAGCAGTTATTTTATTTAAAAATGCCTTATTCTTTTATTATATTGTTGATGCTAGACTCATCAGTTAAAAAGTCTGTATTGGTGAAGGGGACGGGATTGTATCACTCGCTTGCGAGCGCCCTACGATTCCAAGATTTCCTCTTCACGGTGTGTTTTATTATATATATATGCATGTTCGACATACTCTTTGTTCGCAGATTGACAGGTATAAGACATCGACTCCACTTGATTTCACAGGTTTGAGCATGTTCATTGACCAACGGTAATTGATTGGGAGATAGTAGCTAGGTTTTCCTTGCCAAGTCATCACCCTAGTCATAGTGTGTCGTCGGGTTGTTGTCAGGTTTAGTTATTTTGATATGGTTCTTTCCTCCTTGGTTAATTATTTAATTTCATATTATAAAGGTTATTAAATGGCGGGTGTAGTTAAAATGATGATTAAATGTATCTTGTTGCAATGTTGAAATGTTATTTATTTTATTGATTAATTTGAATTAATTAATAAAATTAGATTTAGTTTATTGATTAATTAGGTTAATGGTGATAAATTAAATAAAGTAGTTGTTTTGGCATTATTGGATATTAAGATTTAAATTAAAAATAAAAATGGAAATCATGTTGGATATTTAGAGTTAAATTAAAATAAAAATGAAAATGTGTTTTAAATTTCACTTTTTTGAAAATTATAGATAAAATAAATTCTTTGCAAAATTTGAATTCTTTTGTTTAAAAGAAATTTTGGAAATGCATGAAATTTCAATTAGAAAGTAAAATTGTTTTAAATTTAAAAGAAATGGAAATATCCCCAAAATTGCAATAAATTTGGTGGATGGGATATTTTAGGGGTTTGACTAAATTTGGGGAAAACTCTATTTGAGCAATTTCTATTTCATATAATTTTCAATTTTCAATTTGTGGTGGAGAGTTTTTTTTGTTGTGGCTTGATTTGGATTTGAAGAAGAAGATTGAAATTCTTGGGTGGGCTGGAAAAAGATTTGGAAGCACCATTTGAGTTCTTCAAGCTTGGGAGAAAAAACCAGGTTCCCTCTTTGATTTTTTTTGTTTTTCATTTTGAAATGAGTTTCAAATCTTTGTTATGTTGTTTGAAAATCTTTAAAATGTTGTTTAAAATTCAATGAAAACCCATGTGAAATTTGTTCAATACTCGCAAACTTGGTTGAAATTTTGGGAAAGGAAATCAAAACAAGAATCACACAATGAAAAATTGAAGAAAAACCAAAAGAAAATTTCCTTTTAAACTGAAAACTTAAAACCAAATATGGTGTTGTCAAATTCATTTTATTTTCATTGCAAAATTATGTTGTGCAAATGCACAGTTTGACTGGTAATGAAAATCTTAAGTATATTTATAAATATATTGTTCTTTTATTTTTTTTGGAAAAACTTCTTTTGTTTCAAAAAAATTACACATGAATTTTTTCCTGTAACAGGGTATGCCCTGTTTTATTTCCTTTTTGACAGTTTATATATGAAAAAATATATAATAATTTTTTTTATTAATGATAAAAAATTTGTGGGGGGATTGGGGGCTGCCCCCACAGTCGTCCCCATGGGAGAGCACTGTGGAGGCAGCACCGCTACCTCCAAGGCAGCGCCCACACAACACACCCCCATTTGGGGGGGATCCTTGGGGGGGGGCCTGCTCTTTTTTTATTGTTTTAATTTTTTTTTTATAAAAAAATTATTTATTTTATTTTAATATTATATTTATATATATTATAATATATATATATATATATATATATTAATATTTTATTATATATATATATACATATTATATGTATATATATATTAATATTTTAATAATATTTTTTTATATATAATTAATTAGTTGAGTTTGATTGGTTTTATTTAAATGTTAATTATATATTTAAAATATATATATAATTGTATATGCATTTAGTATATACTTTTATGTAAATATTTAATATATCTATTTGTATCCAAGTATAGTTAATTTAAGTTGATGTATATTCGTAGTTGAAGTAAAGACTGATTTATTTTAATCAAATGTGCTTATTTATCAAGTTGTTTAGATTATTGAGTATGATTGTGAAACTTAGAGTTAAATTATTGTTTTTTTTAATTTTCTCAACGTCGTGAAACAAATCTTATGTATTTTTGGATAAATGCAAGTAACGTAGATTGAGTTGACTGGATTTAGGAAATCCTAACATTAGTTTATTTAAATTGTCTAAAATGCTTTCTAGTGATGTTCTTGTTCATTCTCGGTGTTGGAAAATTGTGTCTATTGTTATGTAAGTCTTCTAGATTGGGTTTCCTTTGAGGTTGGAGGTTGTATTATTTTGGGTAGTGCATAGAATTGTACCTGTTGTTTTACTCGATTTTCATGAACGGGGATGTTTTGTGCCTCCTTTGAATTAGGAGAGGGTTTTGACCTTTGTAGCCTCCAGTGTTTGGAGAGGGTTTTGACTTCTGTTGCCTCCAGTGTTTGGAGTGGGTTTTCATTGTATGTTCCTCCTAGAGTTGGAGTGATTGTTTATCTTGTTTGTGTGCCCTTTGGCATCCTTGGTGATTGGTTTCGTGTTGGTTTGTTGTCAAGTAGAAGAGTGGCTTTTGTTAGGGGCCAAATCCCAAAGAGGTAAACTAGGAAACTTTCAGAAGTGGTTTAATCAAGTGATAACTAAATTAATGTACTTAGAATTTAGGTAGTTTTTCACATTAATTAAGATAATTGAGCCTCGCTCATGGACGCAAGGGCTTGTATAGACTTGGGATGAGACGGGAAGGCCTGGAATGGCAAGGTCATCTATCTTGTCCTTACAAAAGGTATTTGATTCCGCATGAGTGAGTATGGGTGTCGGGATTTGGTAGAGGCCACCAGGACAACTCATAGTGGGGGCTGGAGCCTAGGAAGATTCCCAGAGGATATCCCATGATGATTTGTGTGATGACACTCTTTCTACAACAACAATTGGTATTTGGTTTTATGTGTATGGTCTTCTTATCATACTCGATATGTTTCATACTTGATCTGTTTTTTTTCTGGAAGCAGTGTGACTTATGTTAGTGATATTAGAGTTGTACTTGTTTTATCCTTATGGTTGTATGGTTCATGTGATTAGATGTATCAGTGTGAGTTATCCTATGTCTAGTGGTTGATGGTCTTGTCTAGAATTCCTTGTTACTATCTCCTAGCATGGGGGGTGAGCCTTCGGATATCACATGGTTGGGTGGAACGTGCACCTTAATCTGTTGGGTCGTTCTCTTGTTCGTGTGGACGAGATTTCTAGTTGGAGAGCTTGTGGGCTCCAGTGCTTTCTTGCTTATTCTTTTATTATTATTGTAATTTAATACCCCTCATTTGTATTGAGGTGGAAGATGTAATTTGTAACCATGTTTATTGGATTTGCCTCATTCGGGGAATGAGTGTTGTAATCATTTTGTAAATTATATTATTGGAACATGTGGTATCTTTTATACGTTTGTTGTAATTTTATCATGTATGGAATGTATGAGTATTTAATTTGTTAAGTAATTAAATGTTATGTTTTTATTTCATGTTTCGTGTTTGGGTTTTAAGTAATCTCAGTCTCGTAACCTTAGGGGTTGTTGGCAATGTGTAGTGAACTTTCATGCTTTTTGTTCTTAAATAAAAAATTTTATTGCATTTGTGTTGTTAATTGCAACTTCCCCTAGGGTTGCGTGGCGGGGCGTTACACCGTGGAATGCGACACATTCCAACATACACTTTGTACCAATAACACTGCCATTACAAAGATGATACTCTGTCAACATTGGCTTCAACTACAGTAGACATACAACCTTGAATCTTTTGATTTATCCACCTCCAACATGCACCAATATTACCTCAAAACTGCTAAGTGACAAGATTCTACATAGTGGAGCAATGCAGACCACAAAAATGGTTCACTGTAATACTAAATTATACACCGGGACTTAGGAAAAATATCCAAAACACTTGGTCTTCACTGACCAATACTTTTGTATATCTACCATGGATTTCCATCAATGACAACATCATACATTATCATGCTCATGATTCCAACAATCTCCCCCTTTGTCATTGATGGCAACATGCTCTCATTTTTCAAAACTGCTCAAACTACTCCAAAACTACTCTCCCCCTTTGACATTGAGGGCAAAGACCTCACTATACATACATACATACTCCTCCTTACTGCTTCTCTCCTATACACAACAAAATTCTCCAATAAATCTTTCCCTTAGGAGATATTTATATCAAAGTGGCTCCCCTTAACAATATTATCCATAAAAAATGACCAAAATTAAATTGCAACACCATCAACTACTTCCACATATATACATTGAAATCAAAAAATTGCATAAACAAAACATAAATGTGCACCTTCAACTATCAGAGGGTAAAATACCCTTGTAAGACACCTATAGTTTAGTGAGATGTCTCTCTCAATCCTTCTTTCATATCTCCCAATCCTTCTTAGTGAAGGAAAGCATACTGCATTAGACTTTCAAATTGAGTATGGAGATCTTATCATTCATCTGGGAAACTAGGCACTAGATTCTTTTGTGTCACCTTCTTTGCATTATGATCTTTTCTTTCTATTCTTGTAGTAGGAAGAACTGACCATGCAGATTCTCAATTTCTGCCCTTGTTGCATCATTTGCATCATTAGCCAAATCATAAGCATTGGAGGCTTGAGCTATTTGTGACTCCATTGAGTCCATTTGATCTTTTAAGATCCTTGTGGAATTAGGCCATTTCAAGAAAAAATGAAACAAAACTTTTGCTTCTTCCAAGCATTTTTGTACATCTTTTAAGTTGCCTTGTAACTTGCCATGTGTAACAGTACATCTATCTGAAATATTGGTCAATCTCTTATCATTGACCTTCTTTTCCATTTCCTTTTCCAATTTCTCTTCCAAACTGGTAAAATATTCCTTAAAGGAATCCAACAACTTCAAATTTTGTACACCAGAAAGGGAATTATCTAAAGTTGCACTAGGAATACATTCTTGCAATACCTTAACTATTTCCTCAATCAACTTTGCACTCTTTTGGCGTGTTTGCAATATTTCCTTCATTGTAGAGGTATGAAAAGCATCACCAGGTTGTAACTTGTGCAAGGAAGAAATCTTGCTCATATCTACCTGACCTTTCTACATTGGAATTTGTAGGAGTTGTGCTGATACCACCGGTTCAAACTACAACTGCATATCTAGTAGTTCCTTCAAGGAATCTCTAGAGTTTTCAGAGGATTCGCCAACAATTTTAGTATTTTATCCTTCCTTCTCACTCTTCTCATTCTCACCACTGCAAGAACATGATTCGACATTCTTCTCTTATTCTACAAACTTGTAATACCCCTCATGTTGCTGCTTGGACTTATTATTTTTCTACGGTTTTGCTTGATACTTTGAGACTTTGATAGTTACTGTTATTGTTTGGATTGGTGGATTGGGTAGTTTAGACTGCTACTTTATTTGATGACATGGATATTATGATATGACATTATAGTTACATTGGTTTGGTGATGTTTAATTTGATTTCAGTAGTATACTGTCATGCAGTGGATTAGTAATCATTCTATGATGATATGATGTGATTAGTTTAGTTTAGCAATGTTACTTTATATTTAATGTTGTAATTGTTAGTATAGTTTTGTTGAGGGGGCAGTGTAGCACCACTCGTTTACGAGTGCCCTTCTACGCTGCAATTCCTTCTCACGATATGATGTTTTTGATTATATATATACATGTACACAACCTTGTTTGTATGCAAGAATTGCAGGAACATAGTCTCAATTCCACCTGCTTCGGCAAGACAGGGCAAGCATCAATTAACCCAACGGGCATGAGGTTGAAACAGAGATGACAAGGAAGTCACCCTTCCCAAGTTTGCCAACTTGTCTTATGTTTAGTCGTATTGTGTGTCTTTGACCTTTGTCATATTTGCATTTTATAATAGTGGTTTTGTGTGAGTGTGCTTTTGATATTTATTCTATGTTGGTGTTTAGTATGATGTAATTTAAATAATTAAATGATGTTAATAAATGTTGACAATAGTGTTGGAATAGTTTGTATTAAAATATAAAAGTCTTATATTAAATGCCATATAATTTATTAAAGATAAACAAATGGAAATGTGTAAATTAAATTATTTAAAATTGGTATTTTGATCATTTAATTAAAATAGCATGTGGGGGATAACTAATGAAATAAATAAATTAAATTGTGTGAATTACAAGTAAAACTTACAAAATCAAAATTAAAACAAAAAGTGTTAAACAAAAAAAAATCAAGAAAAGAAAGAAAAGAAGAAAAGGACCAATGGATGTTCATTTTTTGCCTGAAAAGCTAGTAATGATTTAGAAAACTTCTTTTACTTTTTATTTATGGAGTTTTAAAAAAAAAAAGATATCTTTAATTTAATAGTAAAATTGTGAGATTTTCATTCACGGGAAAATTGACAGAAGCTTCAAGATAAGAGTTCTGGAAAAATTGGATCCTCTGGGTTTTTCTCTGTTTAATTGTTTCACTCTTTCATTATTCTGGAGGGGAGGCTCTTCTAAGTTAAATATTAGATTAGAAAATTGATCAAGGAAATTGGGTGGAGAAGTTCTGAAGGAAGGAAGGGGAGCTCTTCAAAAAGGCTATTTGGATCAAGCAAAGCTTCATCAAATTTTCAACAGGCGCAGGACTCCAGGTTCCATTTTCTTATGTCTTTAGTTTTCTGATTCAAAAGAAAAAATAATAAAAATAAATAAATATGCTTTATGTGAAAGAAGATTCTTTTGGGGTTTTAGAAATTTTCTGGGTTGCAAACAAACAAAAGAAATGCTTTTGAATTTTGTTTGAAAATGTTCAATATCTTTATCATTCTGCTATGGAAAAGATCAATCCTCCTTTTTAAATAAATGGGTTTTTAATATTTTCATATATATATAATATATGTATACATATAAATATATAGTGCTTATATTTGAAAGAAAATGTTTTCCTTTCGAAATAAATTTATATGTAAAAATATATCTATATATATATATATATATACAGTCGTACAAACGTATATACATACATATATATATATATATATATATATATATATATATATATATATATTATGTATTTAAATTACCAAGTTGCATTTTGTTGGGCTGAAATCATGGTAGTCGGCATAGGAATGTGCACTGGGAAGTGGGTCGGCCCTGGCCGTACCTACCCACTCCCCAACTTCCCTCTTATTGGTTGCGACAGTCCAAAGGACTATTACAGCAGTCCGAAGGACTGCTATACGTGGAAATCCTTGGACTATGCACGGCTCACATGGGGTTTTCCCCTTTAAATGTAAAAAGTTGCTTTTTTTATATATTCATTTTTTTTAATTTTAATTTAATTTATATATATATATATGTATGTATATATAATTGATATTATTTGCATAAATACAATAGAATATTATATGTATAAATATTTTATATATAGATATATATATGTATATATAAATGTTGTTTTTGAAATATAAAGCAGCAAAACAAGGGTACTGACCCATAAGAACAAGGCACCAAAGGCCATCCATCGAAAGCACACTAACAGCACAGTGACAGCAGAGAGAAATCCATCACTCACAACACATCATCAAAATAAAAAGTAGCAGTATACGTAAGATGACAAGGTTCAACATGTATATATATATGTATGTTGTTATATATATATGTGTGTATATATTTATATATATATATATAAATATTTATATATATATATATATATATATATATATATATAATTGTAAAAGATATACTGAATTCTTTTTTTATGATTGTGAAATTAGGAATTTTAATGGTAATGGTTAATTGAAAAAGGGAAAAATTATTTACATTTGTGTATATCTTTGATTTTTATTTCAAAATTATTCTAAGGGAAATGAAGGTTAGTAAATGGAATAAACAAATTGTTTAACATTGTATAAAATTATTATGTTGTTCTGAGTTTAAAATCTTGTAAATTTGTTTGGATGTTCTTGTTATTATTATATTATTATTTTTTTGGCTTTTTCGATGTGGGAACCTTGGTTGTTTTAGGAACCTGCTTAAGGAGGTTGTAGGCTTCCAGAGGCTTGAGATATTTGACAATTGATGTTTTTCTCTTTATGTGCCCTTGATGTGGCAAGTGTTTTGAAAGGGTTGTATGGGATTTTGTTGACTCTTTTTGTGTGCTTTTACTGAGATGGGTAATGCCTTGCATGTCATTTGTTGAGACTTAATGTCTTGTTCTTTATAGTACAACCCTTGCTTTTGATTATGTTTTGGGGTCTCCAGGGAAAGTGGCTCTTCGTGGGGGTCGGCACCTCAAATAGGAGGAAGGGCTCAAGATAACCCATGTAAGAGTTAGCTTAACAAGTGAAAACCTAATAATAGAACTTAGGGGGATGGGTAGTAATAAAACAATAAGATAATCTTGGATACCTTGTCTATTCATTAGGGCTATCACAGACTAATGGTAGACTGAGAAGGTCATGGTCGAAAAATTCGTTACCTCGTCCTCAAGAGAGGTTAACGGATCTGCATGAGTCACCCTATGGGGCCGGTGCCTCAAGTAGGAGGAAGGGCCAGGATAACCATGGATGGGGGTTGGCGCCTCATGTTGGAGGAAGGGCCAGGATAACCCGTGTAGGCTATGCGATGACACTCTCCACTTGTTTCCCTTATGCTTGTTTTCTTGGTTTCCTCTGGAAGTGTGTTATGATTGGTGTTTTGGATTTACTTGGCAAGTGGTTAATGGTTATTGCCTGGGTTTATTTATGATGTGTTTTATGGCTTATGTTTATTATGCCTAATTCTTGGTTGTTGTTGTTTATGACCTGTGTAATCCTTGATGTTGCTATTGGAGTTATTGTACTATGATTTTCTTATTGGAGTTAGTCTTATGGCATTCATGGTCATGGTTACTTCCTTGTCACCTCTGAGCATGGGGGGTGGGTTTTTCTAAAACCCACGTGGTCAGGTGGAACATGCTCTGCACCCGTTGGGTTCCCCATCAACATTCGTTCTTCACAGTATCTTTCAGATGGAGCTTGTACCAGATATTCATCTTGTATCTCTGACATTATTTGTACTATGTATTTATCCCACATGTATGGGAGGTTTTATTTTATTTCATTTATTGTGAGCATGTAATGTATTAAAAGATGATGTATTGTATATGCACCCTTGTATCCATTCATGATTTATGAGATTTATTATGGTTGTATCATGTGATGTATTTATACTTATACTTATGGATACATGGATGTTACCTTTGTAAATGGATATTGTAATGTTTATGATGGATGTAAGATTTATTAAGTTATTTAGCCTTATGTGTATCTTTCGTTATGAGTTATTTATGCGATGTGACCTCGCGTTCCCCAAAGGACTCGATGTTTATGATGTTATTGTGTAATGTAATTATGTTTAGTGGTTCACAATATGTGTACTTTGCATTATATAAAAAAATAAAATAAAAATGTGTGTGTTGTTTTGTCCTTTGGGGTTTGCACTACGAGCATTACAACATATTGCCATCCAGAGGAGGAAAGTTTTCATCTTTTTGTGCCTTTGTCTTCTCTGAGACTTCTTGTTTGTTTTCTTCTTTTTGCTCATATCTTCCTTCATATCTAGAGGAGGAAAATTCTAACCATTTTGAGCTTCCTCTTTCTCTAAGGCATCCTACATATCATCTTTCTTCTCTTCTCCAACAACATTCTCCACAATTGGAGGGGTATTATCTGTAACCATGTCTTCTTGCACATTCTCATCCATAGGCACATGCTTATGTTGTGCATTATCAAGTTCATTGCTTTCCGAGATAGATGAATCATGATGCATTTGGTCTCCACTATCTAGAGGGACTCCCAACCCTTTAGCAAGTTCTTCTTGACCTTCCGCAAAGTCTCATTCTTCAGTCTTTCAATGTCTTCCTTGTCTCTGCTCATAAGAGAGTTAACTCTTTGTTTTGTTCAAAATTTCCCATTGTACAGTTTAGAAAATTTGCATTTGTCTTCTTGAGACAGTGAAGCACCAATCTTCTCCAAGGAAAATGCCTTTATCTTTGCATCTTCTTCACTAGTTTCTTTCCTTCTTGTAGTTAAAACATTTTTCAAGTCATTAGGCAATTGATCCTCAATTTTATCTAAGCCAGTGTCAAATTTTACCATGTACTTAATGATGGCTTCTTCAATGGTTTCCTTGTCTTCATTAGTAGACTCTAGATATATTTTAGATGTATCTTCCAAGAAACCAAATTTTGAAATACTATTAAATAGTGCTTCAAATTTCAAGGGGCTATGTTCCCTTTTTGAAGGAGTCTTTTCTTTATTCTTCCCTTACCTTTAGGAGATTTTTCTCCCTATGTTGAACTCTTTTCTCTTCTCTAAAGAAAAAAAACCTTTCTTTGATGAGTAGGAGGTATTTTCCATAGCTTGTCAAATTGTGATATTTCTATCTAGATTCAACCATGTAGTTTTTTGAATCAAGCTAATTGACCCATTTTTCATGAGTAGCGGTTCACAAGAACCCATCTCTCGTGATAGTGAATGGTCCACTTGGTACTCATTGCACCTAGGCGATGCTCACAGAGGTGAAGCACTAGGCCTTCCCGGGAGGTCACGCATGGTTAAGTGCACTTGAGCTAGAGTAGTACTGGGATGGGTGACCTCCTGGGAAGCCCCAGTGCTTCACCTCTATGATCATCACCTAGATGCAATGAGTGCTAATTGGACCATTCACTATCATGAGAGATGGGTTCTTGTGAACCACTACTCATGAAACATGGTTCAATGAGTTTGACTCGTAAAACTACATGGTTGAATCCTAATAGCAATATCACAAAACCTTACTTTTCTTTCTGCACTTCCTCTTCACTCTTACTATCTACAATATCAACCTTTTTCCTCTTTGCACTAGTCTCTTCAATAGTGGCTTGATACTTCTTTTGGATCAACTGTCTACATCTTCCTCATCCTCACAACTAATGTATCTTTCTCTGGTAGCCTTTTCTTTTCTTCTCCTCTTAGGGGGAATTTGTTGCACAAATGGGCTAGATGCTTCTTTCTTCTTTGAACTTTCTACAAGATTTGTTCTAGAGGATTTATGAACAATGGGAGAGGGGGAAAAGTTCCTAACTGACCTTTGTATGCTTGGAGTACTCTGCGAAGCAATAATAGTAGCTTTGATTTCTCTGCATAACCCTTAGGAGTGTGCACTATCTCTTCCAACTAAGTTTTCATCTTCTCCACATTCTTCTCAATGTCCTTTTTCTTTTCCAAATTCACTTAATTAGATTTCTCTACAAATGTACCAAATTTGTCCATAGATGGATCTCTTAGTTTGCTCAACACAACTTCAACAAAACCAGTAAGCTCTACTTTAGTTACCTCATATCTAAGTTGTAGAACCCAAACTATTTTGGGTTCAACTGCCTCCATAATGTAGTGATTTTTGCTGACCATGAAATTTATGTCATTCTTTCTCAACATTTTTTGTAGGTATCCTTTCTCTTTCTTGCATTTTTCCCTAAAATGTCTTGAAGAAACCCCACAACATAGAAATTTGGATTTGTAGGTTCCCTAACCTTCTCAAGTGGTCTCTAATCTGAATAGAAATTGGAATATTGTCCAACCACACAATGTTCTTTTTACTAGGCACTTCTCTAAGAAAGTAAAATTGCAAACAGATAACTAGGGTACCATACTAGAAGGAGTACCTTGATTCCTTGGTCTTCTACAGGTTCTCCATCAACTATTGTCTTAAGAGTTCGCACAAATCTATGTCTAGACCTTCTTTCACCATTTAGTGAGTAG
>VDFB02000015.1:14392648-14442890 GCA_007258455.2 Sequoia sempervirens | reverse complement strand
GATTTTGCTGTCAACACCCCTGAAAGCTGTCAACGCCCCTGATTTTGCTGTCAACGCCCCTGATTTATTGCAGAAAGCTGACTACGCCCCTTTAACTTCCCGGGGCCGTCATTTAAGAACCGTACTTCGAATCAACTTCGTTCAAAAATCAAAGTTGCTTATTTTTTTAAGCTCTATCTAGTGGTGCGTTCCATTTCCACCTATCAAGAATTTGACCATCCCAGGGCGGCCACGCCCCGCATCGCAGGGTGGACACGCCCCTAACTTCCTAGGGCCATCATTTACAAACCGTGCATCAGATCGACTTCATCCAAAAACCAAAATTGCTCAATTTTTTGAGCTCTATCTAGTGGTACATTTTTTTTCTTCCTATCTAATCAAACCAATCCATTCCTCTAATCAGATACATACAATCATCTTCATCTAATCACAATTATCCAATCAACATCACCTAATCATTTGATCCTATCCACTCAAATTGATCTAGTACTTTATCCAAATCATCAAATCATCTACCCGATCCAATCATCCGTTTACCGAATCCCATCAAAATCAAAAGCAATCCCATCCAATCATCCTAATCTAAGCTTTTGTCCAATTCTGATCTGAGCTTGACCAAAATCTCGATTTGAGCTTTAATCTGTTCCCATCCAAAATATTTTATCCATCCTCTTTATCCTTTCACCATCATGAATCATCATCCTCCATCAATAGTAGTCAAGGGAAACCCTAATTATGTTGACGATGATAATGAAAGTCTTGTCGATCAAGAAGAATATGACATAGAGCCCCTTGATGCTATCGTCACTAGTAAACTTTCTCCACCCACTTTCCACAATCCAATCACCCCTTCCAGTTATCCCGTTATGTCTTCATCCATGCCCAATCATGCTCCTTATGCTACCTTTGACAAGGGATATCTGGTACCTTCCCCTTCCCCATCTACATCATCCTCTTATTCAACATCCACATCTTCTTATCCTCATCTTCCATCACAATATTCCTATTACAATTCCCCATACATGACCCCTTATCCTAATCCTCTTTCCCAGTCTGTCCATAAAAATCTTACATCCACACCCTTTTACCTTAATCCTACATCCACATATCCTAATCATAATCCACCATCCCAATACCCTTATTATAATCCATCCCCCACATCCTCTTGTCCCACTACACCACCTTTATCCTCTTGTCCTAACCTACAATCCATGTCCCCCTATCTTAATTCACCACTCCAATATCCTTACCTTAACCCTCCATCCAATCCTAGTCCTCCATCTACTCCTAGTCCTCCATCCAATCCCATTCATCCATCTACTCCTAGTCCTCCATCCCATCCTGTCCCCATACTCATGAGGTCCACGAACAATCCCATTCCTCCGTCTAACCCTAGTCCACCAATCCATAATCCATCATCCATTTCTACCACCCTAGCCAAACCAACCATATGCAAGTCTCTCATTTGAGAAGTTCTCCAAGGACTCCATTACAAAGTCATCCCACCCAAATCCACATCTTGACCCATTGAACCCGCTGGAATCCATTGAACCCTCATCTCCTACTCCAAGAACCACCGAATCCATTGAAGACACCCAATTACAATCCACTCCCTCTACTCCTAGGTCCACCCAAATCCAATCCACTCCTCCCACCCCTAGTAGCACCAAAACCCATTCCAATGAACCTCATGGATCTTCCGTCCCTCCATCTTCCCCACTTGAAGAGTCCCAACAAGACGCCATTACCATGCCTCCCACACACGATGAGTCACGCCGAGAGTCTAATCCAAAGCATGCCAGCATATCCCCTTCTCCCAAATCAAGATCCTACCATCCCATCCTGGTCCACACTCAAGATCCACGGTCCCCCATCCCGTTATCCCGCAGTCCCTTGTCATTCAAGCTTCCACTGCTCCATCTCCATCTCCATCGCATGAGCCTACTACCACAAATCCAAATCCTATCATGGCCCCTACTCCCTCTCCTGATGTTACTATCCCATCATCACCTAAAAATGCTATCCCCACACCGCTTGCATATCCCCTTGGTCCTCTCACATTCCTCCAGGGTGGTCACCTCGCAGAAGAAAAACAAATCATATACACCAACCCTCCTCTTCCACCTAATAATGAACTCGCATCATTCTTCCAGAATAACAAAAATCCTGTCCTAGATCGAATACTCAAGAGAATGAACTATCAAGGAAAAGGTTTAGGCCTTCATGAGCAAGGTATTATAGAGCCCATCCAAGCTAAAGAACACTTGTATCTGCAAGGTCTTGGATTTACTACTCACAACTCGCAATCCAAAAATGTTGGTACAATCTCTAGACATCCTCAACGAGCCTTTTCCACAAGAAATATTGGCTCTTCCCATCACCCCACCAGATCATATGTTGCCATCCCTCCTCCTCTATCGTATCACCTCAAAACAACTATCCATCTTCCTCCTTCATCTGCTCCATCCATTTTGGGTCCTTACATCCCTCCATCTACCATCTCCACTCCTCCATCTACCATGCCCTTGTTTTCTCCCAGTCATACGTCTATTTTGGGCCCCTATATCCCAAAATCACCTCCTCCATCTCATCCTATTCAGCCTTTTATCCATCCAACACCTATCCATCTCATCCATCATAAACATCCCTCTCACATACCCCATAGTCAGGATCAACAAGGGCACTTACCTAAACATCCTCCATCTACACATAATCCCCATACTCCTACCTCCATCACTCCACATCATCCATCTCCTCACACCCATCCCATTAAGCAGCCAAAAGCACTTTGTTGTTAAAGAAAAATGCATACAAATCCAAACATCCACATGAATCTAAGGTTCTCACGCCCCTCCAAAAGACGTGTGTGGTGAAGAGAAGAAAACACCCAAATTAAATCAGAGCCACAAAGGCCCACCCTCAAAGCAAAGATCAAAACCATGTGGATCCCAAAAGAAACAAATTAGCCCATAAGAACATCCAGTCACAATCCAAAAGCTAATCATACACTGCTTTCATCTCCTAAACTGCTTTTGGGTCCTGCTATGTCCCAAAATTCACCATTCCATCTCCCTCCATTGTCCCCTCACATTTCTCCATCCCTTAATCCTATCTTCACATCCACTCCACCACATGTGCCAATGTTGGTCCCAACACATCTCCCCATCACATATCCACCCCATCATTCCATCCATACCTCCTTTGCAAAGCGATCCCACCCATTATCCCATGAATCTCCCCTCTCAAATCCCTCTAATTCATCCTCTTGCATAATCCATTTATCCTAATAAAGTTGTACCAACATCCAATAGTCACTTCAAACATGGGCTCATAACACCTTGATCCTTATCACATGTCTTCTAAATATGCTTATCCACTTCCTTATCCTTATCCATCTCCTTCTACGTGACATCCAAAAAATCCAAAAAATTCAAGTCCAAAAATCCAAAAAAAATTTAAAAAAATGTTAAAAATAATAAATAGTAAAGAGAAATAATTCATCCAATGGTGAAAACTTGGCAAACAAGCGCCTTGGATAAGTACCATGATGAAAACCTGGCAAACAGGCGTCATGCGTAAATCCCCATCTGCACTTGGGGGTGACTTCTTGATATGCATTCCCGCTATGCTCCCCGCTATGCACCCGTCCTCTTCATAAAACCCCTCCATCCCACCTATTTTCCGCATCCTACCATCATATCCCATTTATCTCTCATCCCTCCATCCTTTTTGTGATCTTGATCAAAACAGGGGAACCTATCTATACATACTTTGGACACCTCTTGGTATACATTCCCTTCCTCCATGCTCTATCATATTCCTTGGTCACTCATCCTATCCACCTCTAGTTATCTTCTTTATCTTCCCATCTACTCGTCTCCCATCCCTCATGCCTCATCATATATGACATATCTAGAGTGGGGGCATTTGCTTCCTTTGTGACATAGTCTTTGGAGACATTATCTATCATAACATCCTTTTCATCTCCCCATCCTTATCTTCGTATCCATCTATCATAACATCCCTTCCATCTCCCCATCCTTATCTCCCTATCCACCTATCATAACATCCCTTTCATCTCCCCATCCTTATCTTCGTATCCATCTATCATAACATCCCTTCCATCTCCCCATCCTTATCTCCCTATCCACCTATCACAACATCCCTTCCATCTCCCCATCCTTATCCTCGTATCCATCTATCACAACATTCCTTCCATCTCCCCATCCTTATATTCCTACCCATCCAAACAATCCCTCCCATCCTTCATCCATTCTTTCCTCTCTCCTCATCCCATCTTACAATCCCTTGTCATTGGTATTTGGCTATAAGCCTCCTTCCATGCAACCCAATTCCCTCTATCTTATCGTCATCACTTCTGCTTCTTTTGCACATCTTTTCTATCTCATCGTTCATCACTTCATCATTCATCTATATGGCATGTCATTCGCCCACTTCATCTTTGATGATTTGGATAACTATCCCATCCCTGAGCTTTATATAGTCACTATCCTCCAATCTAATCCAATCCAATCCAATCCAATCCAACAGATCTATCTTGTTCCATCGTGTCAGTTCCGTCATTTTAACCCCTTATCTAGGGTTATCTCATCATCCTTCATCCATCACTTGTTTGTGGCCTTTTGTTGAACTACGTTTCCCCTGTGCTTTCACGTAGGCAAGGTCGATCATTGATCCGCCCCCGGGGTTCCATCATCGATCTTCATTGTCCACTTTGCTCTTCTATCATCTATCATCGGTATTTCTCCTTTTGTCCATCCTATCTTTACCATCCATCAAGGTCTCCATCTTGGTCAGTCATCTCCCTTTCACTGAACTACGAGGGCTCTGCGCTTTCACGTAAGCAAGGCTAATCTTTGATCGACCCCCGAGCCCCTAGGTCTTTAGGGTGTTTCAGTCCCATGTCTTGTCTTCCTTGTGTCGTGCCATCAATCTATGCCCTTATCTAGCTAGTTCTTAACAAATGAGACCCACTTATATCAGGAGATCCAATCGATTTTGCGCATCCCGTATCATAACGATCTTTTAGTTTCATATCCATCATCTTTGGTCTCAACAGGATGCATCCTTCCTAACAGACCTCATCAATCCCATCCATCCCCTTGATCCTATGGCAAAGGACATTTGAAATTGATTGTGATCTTTTGATGCTTTTGGCTTTTGTTTATCATTTGAGCTCCCTATCATCACTTGTCAAGGCCGCCATGATCCATCGTATTATGGTGTGTTTTGATTGGTCCATAGGGGCATATCTTGATCTTTTTGTTTGATTGTGTCTTCTTGGTTGTCCCATGTAGTACCCACTAATATCCCCGAGGTCTTGTGCTATGCTGGGGCATCCTTTTGTGCTTGTGGTTATCTCAATACCTGGCCCAACCAAGGTCTTTGTGACTTTGGGGTGTTGGGATAGCCTTCTTGTCTATTGTGTTTATTTCATGCATTAGACACTATTACGCCTTGGTTCCACATACCCTGGCACTTGGTGTCTTATGCTATAGCAAAAATCAGTGCTCCGAAGATGGCAAATTGCATTAGGATTGCATTTCATTTTTCATTCTATCGTTTGCATGTATCCCCCCATCCATTCATCCTTCATCCTTATCTCACATCTCTATCCAACCACCCATCCATTCCATTTCGCTCGAATCATCTAATCATATCCTTGGTCTTGTTCCCAGTCTTGCTACCTTGACCCATCATCATCATCATCCATTAGTATCCTTCCCTATCCATTCGGTGTGTTTGGGATGTATCCTTCCCGTCAACAACACATCATCATACCACTTCCCTATCCTTTAGTGGTGTTTTGGGATTCCCTCATGTACCACTCCCCTTCCCTATCCTCGTGTTGTTTCGAGATCCCTCATTGACAACACTCCATCCCTCACCAACCCCCTTTTGGCTTGTACCTTGACTGGGGCAACATCACCTTTTGTCCTCAAATCCATTTGTGCTTCATCCATCTCCATATCACTTACTCTCTTACCCATCACCTTGCATCATCTTCCTCATCTCCCCTTGCATCACATCATCTATTTCGAGAGCACACGTGTTCTCTCTTCAACCCGCATGTCCTCTCGAGGGGGCATCCTCAATCCCTACTCTTCATTTTCACCCCCATCATCTTTCTTCCTAGTCATCCCTTTGATGACTGGGGCATCTTTTCCAATCTAACCATCTCCTTCTGGGTTCTATATTTTAATATTCTTTGAAATGATGCTACTTCGTAACACCATCTCAAAGAGGGGCAAAATGTAGACATCCAAATTTGGACATTTAATTTATCCAAATTTATCACTTTTCATCTAAAACATCCTCTTATCCGAAGTTAATTAAGTAATATTACTATTATTTAATTAATATCTTTAATTCTGCTAAATCCTAAGGTATTTAATTAATAATTAAATACCTTACCCTCCTAATCCTCTTTTCATCAAATAAATTAAATAAATATTACATTTATTTAATTCCTCACATGTGATTTTCATCTAATCCTAATCCATTTCCTAATCTCTTCATTAAGGATGCACATGCCTAATCCTTGATTAGGATGTGTCACATCCTCCAACTTTTGCAAGTTGGCTCTTAATCCTAACTAGCCCCTAATTATCCTCTAATTACTATTAATTAAGCCTAATCATTCTCCAAGGAATTTTTAATTCCTTTTTATTCTTCCTAGGTTCCCCTCTTTTATATGTGAATTTTTAATTCACATTCCATCCTTCCAAGGCTTCTAGAACCTTGGACTTGTCACAATCTCCACATGTGACCAACCTTGGACTTGTCACAATCTCCACATGTGACCAAGTCCCACCTTTTTGGAGCCCATCTTTTATCTTTTAGACTTTCCTAAGAATGTGAATTTTTAATTCACACTTATTTCCCCAACCGCCTTTCCTTTTCCCATGTAGATTTTTGAGGAATTCTAAAATTCCTCAAATGTCCCTTTCACTCCCACTTGGGGACAAGGAATCCCTTTTTGTGGAAATCTCCTCACTCCCCAAGGTGTATGTCCTTTTTCCACCTCATGTACCTTCTTGACACCTCATTTACACCTCATATCCTCTTGTCCACTTCACCCTCCACATGTCAAGATGTGAGGGCTTGTGGGTCTCAACCCACCTTAGCCCTTCATCTTGGCCATGTTGGATGCATCTTGACCATTGAATTCTCTAGAGAATTCAAATTCTCCTATAAATACCCCCTCCTCAAGGGCATTTTTAGAACACTTTATATTTTCATAACTATATGCTGCCCATTTGAATCCTCAATCTTTTACCATCATTTAGCCATCTCTTCAATCATCTTGCACATTGAATCTTGCATTTTAGTCACTCAAACAATCATCTAAGGAGCACACAAACCATTACAAGCAAGGGCCAATCAAGGAGAAATCAACAGCAAGGAAGGTGAAATCGTTTGTGTCTTATTTTGTCCATTTTCCTTATTGTTTATCACTCTTTTGGCTAATCTTGAGGTGTCCTTGGTATTTTGTCATGCACATTTTTAAGTTGTTTTGCGCATTTAGAGTAGGATAAACTCCAAGGTATACAATAGTATTCGAATTGAATCTTTGGAGTCAATATCAGAAGGAAAATTTTCACAACCACCAAGACACCATCACACATTATCCATAATAAATAGACCCGCTTACTACAAACCATAATAAATATAAATCATGCTCACCCACCATAGGTATTAGAAATTGCCAATGCTTGGAAATGACACTCAAAGCAATAATAAAACATGTATAACCTACAAACATCGAGTTTTCATAAAAAAATCGCAAAAAAAGGACTCTTGCTAAGCTAGCCTATTACCTACCAATCAGTTGCCTATCCAACTTTAGACACTTTTATCCAACTTATCATGCCTTAACAGATGCATCCTGCCACCAATAGGAATTCTTCAATATAAGCGCATATCTTTTGGAAAGAAGGTATAATGGTTGTTGATTTGTTTGGGTAGTGAGTCTTTTCATTGCTTGATTTATCATAGTGTCTCATTCCTATGCTACTCAGGGATATCTTCAAATGATTAGAGAAGCAAGAATGAGGCATAGTCATTGATTTCATATGACATGTTTTTGGAATGTTATAGTTTCACTTCTAGGGCATGTACATTCCTTGTGTGTGTTGGAATGGCTTCTAGCATTAACATACATATTTTGCATATAAGGTCATTTAAATACCTTTTTGCACTAGGACTATCATGCTTTAATCACATTAACCCAAAAATACATATGTATCATGATACAAAGAAAAGAAAAATAGTTTCATCTAGATAGCATTTACACATATCCTACATACATAAACATGTAAGTCCACAAGTTCATATCATAGCATAATCCATCATTAAATCATAGTATCACATCTCATATAGATATCATGGCATGCATAAAAATCCTACATACATGAGCATAGATCATAATCATAACATTGCATCATATGAATAAAAATATATCACATAGAATGCATAGCATAGGACATACATCATCATATGAAAACCATAATACATCACATAACATGCATCAATTGTTGGAATTGATTGATTCAATCCACAGCTCCCATGAAACACCTGCAACAATAAACCTATCACACTATGAAGAAAAAAGAAAGATATGATTGCCCTACAACTTAGATCTGATGAAAACACCAATTTTGCGTTATGTGAACAACAGTCGTGAATATGCTGCCGTAGAGAATTGATACAATTTACAATAAATCAATCCTAATGAAAAGGATGAAAGCTAACCCTAGATTAGGGTTAGATTAGAACATGACAAGTGTCCTCATAGGAATGAATGAGACAACATGTTCTAATATTAGAGGCTTTAATTAAGAAAAATGCAACTAATTAATAAAAGCAAATAATGAAATAAAAACACTCCTAAGTTTAGCTTAAGTGTAATAAAGCATAAAGTTGCCCAATTAATTAGGTGCTGACTTTATTACTCCAACACCCCCCCTTAAGATGAACTAGGGAGAAACTATACTATGATAAATAAATGTTTCAATGGATGCATGAATGGGTCCCGCCCTAACGGCTCGTTTTTGATAGCCCGATGGGAATTTTGTACTGATTAACAAAATCCATAGGGGCCAATGTGGCAATAGTGATGTCATTAGGAACAACGGATGATGCATATGTAATCTCAATCTGAAGAGTAGGAACTAGGAGACAAGCCTCTGATCCATCGAAATGTGCAAGACTTGCTAGATACTCTAGGTCCTCTAATGTAGCATCATCAATGGGTATACAATCTATAGTAGCCATGGGTAAGAGACAATCTGAAGCATGATACTTTGGGTATGGAGAGAGATTGGGGTCTCCATGGATCTCCCAAAGATGAGTCCAAAGTGTGTGGGGACAATTAGTGTCTGATACAACACAGTTTCAAAATCGACACTAGAACATATAAGTCCTACTAAATGATCTCTAATGATAGCTCAAGCTATTTTTCTCCCTGGTGTGTTTGGTTCAGGTATGAGGTCATATAAATGAGGAAAAATATTAAGCCACCTACAATGTGTAATTATGCCCTTTGTCCATGACTCATAATTATCCCATTCCAGGATTACAACAAAAGGGTGAGTAGAAAAACCCATGATTACTCTTCAAATGAAAAAATCTAAGAAAATTGACTTTATTGCATGAAAATCATGTGAAATAGAGCCAAATGACGCAAACAAAGCATTCCCAAGTGCCAAAACATCCAAGTAATTAAGAAAATTGTGTAAACACAAAAGGCTGAATACAATTTACTTGGGGAAAAATCTGGGAAAATAAGTCTAATCACTCTGTAGAGCACTGAACCAACTTTCCAACGCCTATTTGTTTTTTAAAAAATGGAGACCATATGCAAAAGATATGCCCCCAGAAGCGTGAAAATGATGATCTGACTTTGACTAGCAAAAACTACAACATAACAAAAAAAACCAAAAAAAAAACACCTACACCACTTGATTGGGCTCGGAACCAACTTTCCGGTGATATTTCATTTTCGAAAATCTGAGTTCAGACGCAAAAGCTATGGCCAAAATACCAAAACTACTCTAAAAGGGTTTGAGGGAAAACTTGGCGGTTAGACTAGCCGCTAGTATTGACAACGTCGCCATTAACAATGTGTTATTTTAAATTTTTTTCTTTGATTGCGTGTCGTACCAAGCCGTACGACCCTGAAATGAAAAAAATTGCCATCTAGAGCCACTGTGTCCAATTTCGTCAATTTGATAGTCAATTTTTGGGTGCTCTAAACGTGATGGTGAGGTCCGTTTGGGCTCAAAACACTCCAAAATTGCAGGTATGCTATGGATCTGGAAACCCTCATAAACTTCAAACCCTTGCAGATCTGACAAATGGAGGCCTTTTTCAATGAAACGAAAGGCAAACCTGATTGTTCTGACAGCTTTGGATTCAATGGAAAGCTCAAAATTTGACCATGGATCACATATATTAATGCATGAGTTGATTTCTTCGAAAAAAGCGGACAAGGCAACTGCAAATTTGGTGCTCTGATACCATGTTGGAATTGACTAATTCAATCCACAACTCCCATGAAACACCTGCAACAATAAACCTATCACACTATGAAGAAAAAATCAAGATATGATTGCCCTACAACTCAGATCTGATGAAAACACCAATTTTGCATTATGTGAACAACTGTCGTGAATATGCCGCCGTAGAGAATTGATATAATTTACAATAAATCAATCCTTACGAAAAAGATGAAAGCTAACCCTAGATTAGGGTTAGATTAGAACATGACAAATGTCCTCATAGGAATGGATGAGACAACATGTTCTAATATTAGAGGTTGTAATCATGCAAAATGCAATTAATAAAATAAAATAATGAAATAAAAGCACTCATAAGTTTAACTTAAGTGTAATAAAGCATAAAGTGACCCAATTAATTAATGATTAATTAATTAATTAAGTGATGACTTTATTACCCAACATCAATGCCACCACCAAAAAAGAATCTCACATTATTGTTACTTGATTTTTAGCTTTCAACTGAAATCAGGTAACTTAGTGTTTAATTATTTTCTTGTTTTTTAAACATTTAAAGATAAACCATAACACTATTAATTTTAGTATGCATGAAGGAATGATTGTCAAAACAAAGTATATTACATTTTTTCATTTCAATGTTGCATTACAACAAATGTGAAAGAGAATCATAGATATACAAATGTAGTCTTTTATTGATAATCTTGAAATATACATGTCCCTCACAAGCCAAGGGACTAACTCTCTTATTCAATGAACCTATGAAACAATTCATGCATGAACAAGTAGAGAAAGGAAATGTGCATATGAGAATTGAACCAGCCATTGCCTGAGAATGATTGGTTGTAGGTTGCCTGAATGCTCTGCTGCTGCCTCGAACCACTTGTGTCCCTTCCAGCTCCATAGTGCTCCTCACCCTGCATCTAAAGAAGACATGATGTTAGAGTGAAGCTCTAAGCAATGAAAGATTCAATCCTTACATACACACCTACCTATGCATGTATAAATTGATCCATAAGTGCATTAAACAAAAACATCTGACATATGCATTTATTTTCTAACTATTTGCTTCATACGTAGATTTAGGACAAGTCTGATTGCTGTTTCATTATCAGATCAAACGATAGCATGTGGGTTAAATGTGGCTCCCACAAGGGTAGAGCTCAGCATGCTTTGAAGGAAAAGGAAATTGAGCAACTTGATCAAAGATTTATTTGTTATCAATGCATTAAATCAATATGGAATCACACCAATTTATCAACTTTCATTATCAGATTCAAAAAATGCAACATATTGTGTTGATATGTCTTTCAATCTTCTTAAGTGGACCCTTAATCCGTTTTATAAAAAGGAGTGATTTTGGAAATGCATCAAGTGTCTTCATAGATGCATCAAGTTCAATTATGCATCTTCTAAACAATGAGGAAGCATTTGAAGTTGTTGTCAAGCCCCCCTCACCGTAACCCTACGGGGCAGTCACACATCACATAGGAAGGTGAGCTGTTAGGTCACCCACATATGTGACAGGTGGCTATCCAATAAAGTTAAAATGAGGAAACTATGTGTATTTATTACACATAACAAAAGCATGAGCAATGGTTGAATCAATGTCATGGTACAAGTGCATAAATACAATAATCATAAATGTATGCTACATGTCAATTCAAGGACATCATTAGTGGATATGCTCATGACCTTTCATGCTAAGGTTTTGGTTATCATGACTGATCCAACATGGATCATGATTGCATGCAAAAAAATGGCAATAAAGACAAGTTATAAATGACAATTAAGCAGTCATGATTGAGGATTTGTCTCATTTTGGAAGCCAAGGTCATAGTACAAGTGTATATGAACAACAACCATGAGGGTATGCTACAAGACAGCCATGAAGGTTAGGACAACAATAATGAATGAAGCAACACTGGTTGATCAAAGGATTTTGGGGTAATAAAGAAAGGCAGCAGAACTCTAGTTGCACATGCATAAGTGAATGACACCAATGTCAAAGAGAGGAATGCCAAGAGACAAGCTCAAGTCGCACAAGGCTTTATTCAAGGCCTTCTCAACCAAACATTAGACAAACAGGTTTTCCAACTAACAATCAATGTATGATGGTTTGAGGAAAGGCAAAAGGCAAAGACATTCAAGAAACATCAACTCTAGTTGGCATAGATATGTGCATATCATGAATATGTCATTATAAGAAGTTTATGACAACAATGGAACCCTCATATGATGTGATCACTTCTAATGGGACAGTCATGTGCATTGGCAGGAGCAAATGGGCTTCAAGGTAAGTCAACAATTCAATGCATAAATAATGGGCAGTGCATCAACAAAGTAACTATGATACTGAGGTAGTAGTTGTGGAGCAACAACATCATGTAGAACAAAGAGTATTAAGTCTTCACAGTGCTCTTATAGCAGTGGAATATGGGTGTTGGGCCTAGGGACTTTCAATGAACATTAATTATGGTTTCCAGTTGTACACTTACCTAATGGAGGTCACCATTTTGATGCAAGAGGAAGTAACATAGGCTCTGTTTTGAAAGACTCTATGACTTTCATGGTGATAGAAAGAAATTGTGCATTGTAAAGAGATGTTGGCAACAAGTCAGTATTGTTGGTTTTTTTTGGATGTATGGTCTATGTGTCATAACCTTGTATGAGGGTTGGAGCAGCAATTTAATCCATAAGCACATCATGTGTCATTGTTAACATAGGCATTAGTAATAATGCTTTCAGTAATAAGTGATTGATGAGAAAAGATAAATCAAAGATAGTGTTATTGATGCATCATTAAAGGACAGTGAAACTGCACCAACAGAATGCTCTCTATGTGATCTCATACAAGCTACAAAGCAGTCCTAAGAGGGTAAATGAGACAGCAATGCAATACTCTCACGAATAGGTATAGCAACAATGCATGTTGGCCCCATGCTACAACACACCAATATGCAATGCAAGTGTATGGCAGTCCGATCTAAGAGAAAGGTGAGAAAGTGCACGATTATGAGAATGAGTTCCATTGTATTGTGCATTTCAAGTAAGGAAAAGGAGCTTCAGCCCTCAATCTTTGTCAATCATTGAAGTACAAGGTGATAACCTGTAGATGGAATAAGCAAGGGATGTGGTATGCATAAAGAACAAGAAAGTCATCATCATGGGGGCAATGCATGTAAACAATCACCAAATTTTTATTGCAATGCCTTTCTTAAGGTCCTGAAAAATAACCAGGTAGAAGCAACTTATGGTGATGAAGGAAGACAGATGTACCCTGATGCAAGAAGAGAGCAATGCCCAAGGGTGGGGTAGTACCATCATCTTAAGTACCACTGTTGCAAGATAATACATGACAATCGTTGTGTTTCTATGTATGGGGGTCCTAAAGTATGCTTTGGGTAAGGTGCATTCATGGCATCTTTTGGTGAGGGGTTTCCCAAACATAACAAGATCCGGTGTTATTGCTACACATATGTTTCAGCCATACAAATGCAATAAGAATAAATGACAGAAACAGATAGACTCTCATGACCATAAAAGGAGAAAAGAACCCAGTAGTGGGAGACGAAGAACAAAATGAATTGTTGTTGTGCTTTTCATGGTGCCTATTTATGCCATTGGGTCAGTATATCCCTGTGGAATCTGAGATGTGGGATGTGTGAGTGAAATGCAGATTATTCACAGTGACCAAACCCATTTTGGGGTTTTGCTCTCAAAAACATTCTACAAAAATGAAACATATTATAGAAAATCCAGTTAAATGTCTTCTAAAGGACACATTTTGCTACAAGTTGAGGTTTCCAGTGTACCCATATTGTGCAATGACATTTCCCCATTTTGCACAAAATCTGGAAGTTGTTTCTTCAAATTGAAAACATTACCCATTTAGGTTTGTTACAAATCTATGAAAGAAAATAACAATATGATAAACATGCTATAGGAGCTAAAAAATGAAAAAGGCATTCATGTGTGTCATGATAGGCCATGGTAAGAAATTGATGTTTTCCGCAAATATGGAAAACCCACTTGGGGTTTCAATAGATGGAGCAACATTGTTATTTTCTCTACAGAAGTGAAATGAAACTTGCAAAAATAATCATTCTTTTGCAACAAATTTGAGATCTTTACAAAAAATCCAGTGACCCACATGGGTTTTTACAAACAAGTTGCAGATTTGCCAAATATAAAAGCTACATGAGACCCAAATAGGGGTTTTTCATTAAGATGCAGAAATGAAGCAAAAAAAAAAATCATGAATGCAAGAAGACCCAATTTGCACAATGGAGGTCGAGCCACAGTTGGTTCTTTCTTTTTCTATATCACAGAAACTCATCTAGGTTATCAACATTTGTCAGGATTTGTTGATGCAAAGAAGGAAATCAAAAGAATACATTAAGGTTTTGAGAAATAGGCATAGTGACACTTTGTTCCTGTTCATAGCCGCTACCAATGAGCTGTTATGACTAAAACAACAGAAAATGCACCAGGTTTACAATAATGAAGCATTTCTAAACAATGTTACAAAAGTGGAAAGCAAAATGAAGGACATTCTAATCTTCCATTCAAGCTTTTCTTGCTCACACAAAAGAAAAAAATGGTGAATGAAGGTCGACTGGGAGCTTGCTCGAGCTCGAATGCCAGAATGCACAAAGTTTTTTCCATTAAAAGCTTCCTCAAAGCTTCATGAACTTCTCATTAATAGCTGCTTGCAACATAAGTAACAACAAAAGGAGGACGAATGAGCAATATGGTTAGAAAAAAGGCCCAAAAAATGCTACAGGCTGCGGCCTCTAAGCCCAAAAATGGCCTCCATATAAATTTTTTTGTAGGGTTTATGCCAAGTAAAACAATTACCTGAGTTTCCATGGTGCTTTTATGCAAAAAATGTCAAAAATCGACTAAGAACCAATGAGATCATCATCTTTCTGTGTTTTCTCAAACCCTCATGGCAGCAGACCAAGTTTCCAGATTCTTCCAAAGATCGAATGATGATGTTGTTCATCATTTTGTTGTTTTATCATTAGGTTTTGACTTTTGCCTTTTGGCATTTCGATGGGATTTTTATCCCTTTCTTTTTTAAAATCAAACTCATGTGAAAAATGTGGGGAGGCCGAAACCTTTATCTTCCCTTAGGCATTCATTTCCTTTCATCTTTCCATTTTATTTCAAACTTTTCTAAGTCTCCACATTACCTCATGTGTTAGCACTTAGGCATTTTATGCCTCAGGGTTGTCCCCATTCTAATCATTGCTAGGTGTTTTCTAACATACAGAAGGGGGTGTATAACAATGTATTTTCCATGTGACCCTTATGTGATGCTTTGTAATTGTCCAATGCAAGGTGGAATATGCTTTCCAAGAGTCTTGGAGGTTGGCCATATTGGCCAAATGCTATTAATGACTATATGCCTTTACAAACCAATGAATATGACATGTGTGGGCAAAATGCAGAATATTGTAAGTTGGTGGTCATACCTTAGAGGTTTTTTTGTAAACTTCTAGATATCATTTTGCAATGACTTTTGATGTTTGGAATATCATGTAAGTGATTTAAAATCACTTTAGTTGCTGCAAATTGTAATACATTTTAAATGGTGGGGCCCTTTAAATTGAGCTTAATTGTAAAGTGATTTGTTAAGTGATTTTTTATAGATCACTTAACAAAATCACTATATTTAATGCTTTAAAAGGCCATGTGTTTTCAAAAACACACATATTGCATGATGGGGATATGGTCAAATGTTGTAATAGGACCAATAATGATTTGCAGAGGTGTGGGAAGTGTGAGATGTTGTTTGGACTGATTTTGGTGAAGAGGGAGGCCAGCTGGAGGCATTTTTGTCACACTTTTGGGATGGCTATTGACTTAGCTTGTTTTTTCTCCATGTAGAGGACATTTTAGAGACTTCTAGAAGGTTCTTTTGGGGCCATTTCTGTTTTATCCGAGCAGAATCTTCTAGAAACAATTGTGTGGGATTTTTGGTGGGTGTTGGTTAAGTATGTTCATTTTGAACATTTTAAGGAGTTCTTTATTTTTCCAACTAAAGGATAGCTTGCTTTTTCTTGGAGTTGTTTTTCATGGAGCTGCATTGTAACTTAGACAGGCCTATTATATATTAAACACTTTGCATTAATAGATTGGAGTATTTTACCTTTTCTCTTCATGTTTTATGGTGTGTCATTAATGGTTGATCAGTCTGTTTTGTGAAAATTCATTTTCCTTACAAACTTGTCCCATGTTTCATGCATCCATTTGACAAAAAATACATGTTTACAGGTTATAAACTGCGTTGTTTAATGGTGTTATTGATTGTGAAGTCTATTTTTCCTTTTGAAAACACTGCTACAGACCTCTTTGTAAATTACTGATGTGAACTGTATTGGAAAGGGAGTTGTGTGAGTTAGCTTTGAAATATTAATTTGAATGTTCAAGGATATTAGCAGGTCTAGGTTGTTTTAGTGTATCACCTTAGTTTATTTTCAGTATCAGGTTGAGTTTAGGCAAACCCTTACCCTTATCCTAGAAGATCAAATAGTTAGGTGGCATCAAAAGGGGAAGCTAGCCCTTATCACTAGAGGTTTGCTTTCAAATAGGTTACCCACAACCTGAAAGCAGTCCAATGTTAGTCCAAATCTGTTAAGTTCTTTAAAAAGCTTAGCAAACAGGTTGCAGATTTGGTGTTCTAACAATTATATATCTTAGAAAAAAAAAGTGTCATGATACATCAATAAAGAATGTTTATACATGGGCTCATGAGCCATAAATATACAAAAACAACCAACATGCAAACAAAAATGATAGTGTATAAAAATATCATCCATACAAAGGGGTCTATAGTAAACTTCCCCCCTCATAATGAAAGGGTGTTGGTTGTTGAGACCCTAATGATCTTACCCATGTCTATCTTTGTGACCTTACTAGGCCTTGCTCATCACCATGTCCTTGTGACAATCTAGGTATTTTAGCCCCATCACCCCCTCACTAACTGATCTTTAAGGCTTGGATCTCTTTGATCTACTATGTGTAAAACTGGGAGCCTAATGCTCTAGGGGAGCTAGGATCTCATATAAAGATCTATAATACAAAGTCTCATGGGTATGAGATCTATAATGCGTCTCCTAGGCCAACCAGGTAATCTCAAAAATCATCTTTGTCGTTGATCCCTCTACAATGGCCCTAACCTTAAGTAGGGATTTCTCTAACCTCTAATAACGTATCATAGTTGTAACCCTCTTTGCTCTCATACTAGACAATTGTATCTACACTCTAACTAACTGTACTATTAGGCTTGTCACCTAAGCTTATAAGAAAGTTACTTGTCCTCCATCCCCATAAACCTCACATCCTCCATCTCCCACCACTAGCTACACCATTGGTTGCACAATGACTAATGTCACACCTATCGCACCATCATCTCCTCCACCTCCTCTATCTCCACCCACTCCATCATCTCCTCCTCCTCTATCTCCACCACCTTCTCCTTTGTCATCCCCCCAATCAACTCACCAATGTAGTCTCCTACTTCTCTCCCCATCTCCCCTCCCCTCACCTCCCCTCCTACTAGATTTGTTAGTCTACTCGGCCTTTAACCTACCCACCAAGTGTCATACTGAGAAGTGGTTCCCACATCCACCACATGTGGTCAAAGATCCCATTGTACGAGAACTATTGCTTCAAATTCACCTATGGTTGTGTCTAGAATGATCATGGGCTTTCAATAAGCGATCTCTCTTTGTGGCATTGTGTATATCACCTCCCCAATTGAGACATCATGTCTCTGCCCAAACTGTTAAAGTACCCTCTCTAGTAGATATAACTCTATGATGTGAACGATCTAACTAATTAGATACCATTTCTACCTACAATATGACAAGTGATCATCATCATCAAACCATGGCTCACACTATCTCCATGGTCTCTAGGTGAATGACACCAAATCATCAAACACTCGTCTCTAGTATGTCACATCACCTAGCTTATGTTAGGTAACAATGTCATCATAGTACCATGCATAGGGTAGACTTGATTCTCGTGCCCTATTTTCCACTAGTCTGGTAAGAATGATGTGCTCCCATGAACAAATATGTAGTAGAGTCACATCATAGCCTATACTAACCCCAAGCCTGTAGGCTAGCTGATGCAATTGATGATATAATATCGCCAACACACAAGGACCCTATGCATAGGTGATCCCCTCATCTAACATCGTCTCCATCACTTTTTCATAGTTGGGAACCCCTGACCTCTCCTATTTGGCACTAACACCCCACATATCACTGCTTCCATCACCACTAGTAGTGCATCAAAGTGAGCCATCAAATAGCTCAGTCTTATCTTGTAGCTCCTCAATGCCTAAATCCTTCGTTAGGAACACTCGACCCCAAGAACTCTCCCACAAATTTGTGTCGTACACAACATGTGCAATGTGGATTGGAATCCTCAATATCCTTTGGATGTCCTCAAGAGTGACCGTTGCCTCATCAGTTGGCAATAGGAATGTGCTCTACTCATTGTACCATCTCTTTGCTAATTCTATTAGCATCCCCCTATTAACCCAAATCTCAAGCATATAAGTGATGTGAAATAACCCTACCGCTCCTAGGAATGCACACTCATCATGTGTCCTCTGCCACCTTAACATGAGCGCTTTTGGATGCATCTCTTGTGACATTAATGTCTCTAGGACATCCTACAACCACAACATGCATTTTATTAGTCACATTTTCAAAAAATTGCAACAAAAAAGTAACATGAATGCTTTTCCATTGCTTAATGGTTTGATTTATTAATTGTGGTGTTTGTCCAATCATTTGTGAACCAATTTTTAATTGCATCATTTTTAGTGTCAATTGTAGCACCTATTATCAATTGTGAAACATTAGCCATCAAATGTGGCTAAAATTTATTAGCGCCTATTACTATCAATTGCAAACTTATAAAACACATGCGCCAAAGCACGTTAACTATGGCAAATCGGGCATCAATTGAATTGACTTGTGTCATTTGCATCATTTGCACCATTCCAGCATCAATTGTTTTGAACCAATTTCTAGTTTGCAATTGATTGAAGTAGATTTCTAGGCCTAATAAATGCATGTAATACAAAAAATCAAGAGTCGAAAGATAGGTACATACCGCAAGGGGTGCACCAACTGGTCATCCATATGTTTGGACTCACTTCGTATGGTGATCTACTACTAGAATTCATGCCATCGCACCAAAAACTTCAATCTCAAGGGTTTTCTAGCTTTGAATATCTATGAAAAATAGGTGAAAATGAGGACATTCCCCCCAAACCTTCTATTTATAGCCATCTAAACCCTAATTCTTCCCATTTTGAACCCTCCTCTTTCCCCATTCATCTCGAAACCCATCATTGAGTCATTCTGACCTTTCTCATCCTTTTTTTACCATTTTCGTCACCTCCATCAAGTCTATCCAAACCTTTTAGAGAGTTTGATCTAAAAAATTATTTTTTCACCAACTTCTTGAGAGGGGCATCCTACCTCAATTCCTTGGTCCACTGGGCATGTCATCACAAAATATTTCACACTATCTTTGAAACAACGCTATTAAAAAACTTTGTCTCAAAGAGGGGGAAAATGTAGAAGCCTAAAACTGACTTAACACATTTTGTCATCATCTCTCATCAATTCTTCTTCTAATTTCAATTAGATAATTTAAATTAACATCATTTACCTTTCATCCATGATAATTAGATACTCTTACTTATTTAATTATTTAAATTTAAATTTTCTCTTCAACTCAACTTTAATTAAATAATTTGTAATTATTTAATTGATTCATTAATTATTCTTCTCTTGCACATTGATTAAATAATTTATAATTAATTAATTCAATTTCAATTAATCTCTTCTAAATCTCAATAACTAAATAATTATTTCTAATTATTTAATTAACTAATTATTCCTCAAATTATTTTCTTTTAAAAATAAATAAAATTATTATTTTTATTTTTCTCATGTACACATGAACTAAATAATTTGTTTATTTAGTTCTTTTATTAATTATCCATGGAAATTTCACCTCATTAATTAACTTACTCACTTCTAGTCACTCTTCAACCAGACTAGTCTTATATCCAATCTATTTAGTTTGACTTACAATCACTCTTATTTCTCTAATCAATCAATTCCAATTCACTGCTCCATCAAGTTGTTCACTCAAATCATACAATCAGTTAACTCCTCATATCTATCAATCAATTCCTCTCAATTATTATCATTTCTTGATCTATCTATTCAATCTCAACCATTGATTGGTATCAAACACAATCTATAAATACAACCTTCATCCATCTCATTTGTTCCTCTAGAAATATACATACTTTTGTGATCATTATTATTCAAAGTTCTTTGTGCAAAATTTTGAGAGCAACTACACTACCATTATTCAAACTTTTGCAATTGAAGAACAATGGAGTTAAGCAAGGTGATTGTATGATGTGATTATAGTAGGTTTTCTTCATTTGTTTATGCAATTTCCTTATGCTTCATTGAGTGATTTGATTTGATTGTGATTGGGTTTCTTGTTGCTACTATTTATTATCACCTCATTTAATAATCCATAGAGAGCAATTGAATCACAAAGTGATAATCATTTGTTGCATCATGAAAGGGAAGAAGGAAGTTTTCACTTGCCATTGCATTCGCTAATGATTCTCCTTATGTAAGACAGTGTCAATAGTGAATGAAAAGAAGTTGTTTACCAAAGATAAGGCTAAATCACAATATTGAAAGAATTTATCATGTTTAGCCTAGTAAGAGTCTATAATTTGATTTATTATTACTTGAGAGTCACCGTATATTTGAATGTGTTTTATTTTTAACAAAAATTGAAACATGGGCCAATGATAAGTGTTAGAAATGTGAAAATTGACATATAACCAAGAACATTTAAGAGAGATAAGCTACAAAAACTATAGATGTGTAACAAAAGAAAACTAGTGATTTTGATATATATATATATATATATAAATCACAATATTGAAAGAATTTATCATGTTTAGCCTAGTAAGAGTCTATAATTTGATTTATTATTACTTGAGAGTCACCGTATATTTGAATGTGTTTTATTTTTAACAAAAATTGAAACATGAGCCAATAATAAGTGTTAGAAATGTGAAAATTGACATATAACCAAGAACTTTTAAGAGAGATAAGCTTGAAAAACTATAGATGTGTAACAAAAGCAAACTAGTGATTTTGATATATATATATATATATGCAAATGTCAAAATGATATAATTGCATTAGAATTTCTCCAAAAGAAGCTACAAAAAATATGTAAATGTACAATGAGCCTTATATATATATATGCAAGTTTGAGGAGGTGAGAAGGTAGAAGAAAAACTATGACTACCCCTCCAGAGATACTGTACTATAGAAAAAAGGCAACTTGTTTGATTTAGGGAATAATTGATGATAAATTGGACTTAATGAGGCCTTGATTTAGTGTTGTGGGGTGTTTTTCACATCCACGCTAGGTCTTAGACCCTTTCAAATGCATCTAACGATGTCTTGTAAAGGTGTTGTAAAGTGTTGTAAAGGACTTTCATGCTTTTCTAGACTTAATAAACCCATTCTCCCCTAATTCAACATTATAAAATATTCTCACATCAATCTAGAAGGTTTGTGAACTAAATTTAACTTTAACCGAGTGTTGTAATGTGTTTTACACATTCACATTGGTTTGTGTGCCTTCCTAGGCTGTGTGGACCTCATTTTAGTGTTGTAAAGTGTAATTAATCACACTTTTACATTGAAATTTGTGTCCCAAGCCCTAATTGACCTTCACATCATCATTAATAGGCCCCTATTACCCCATATTGTGCATCCTGAGGCAATATTTGATGAAATACCCGACAAAGTCACCATAAAAACCTTATTTTCTTATCTCCCAGCATCCTAGCTATCAAATGGACCCCACTGGGACTATCTCCCAGCATCCTAGCTGTCAAATGGACCCCACTAGGACTAATTCGCCACCTGTGGTGAATCAATCCCTGCCAGGTGGGACTAATTTTCCCAAGGTGGCGAATGAGTCCCATGTGGACCAATTTTGACCTTTGAGCGGGAAAAACTAAAATTCAAGTTTATTATTTTTACATGTCGGCCTTAAGGATCCAATTTACGGGCTAATAAGGTGAATTGCCTATAAAATCAAGTCTCAAAACCCTAAATCATAACCATTCTTCATTATTCATCCATCATTCTTCCATCTCAAGTCAAGCAAGTTAGGGTTTCATCATTTCAAGTCATTAAGATAGAAATTTTCAGACTTTCAAGGGTAGATTCTTCATGTTTTGTTGCAAACATTCAAGATCAATCTTCATGGAAAGGTAATCAACTCCATTATTGCATGTTCCATTACATTCTTTCTCTATTTTGGTTTAATTACCTAAAAGGGGTTTGACCAAGGCAAACCCCCATGCCCTAACATCCAACATTTCTCCTTCTTGTCTTCTGTGTTTGCAGATTTAGACATCTTGGAAGCTTAGAAATCATTGAAGATTGCACTACAAAGTTCTTCAAGTCATTTCTTCATTGGATAAGTCAAAATACTCACAAAAAGTCACCTTTAGGCCCAAATTTGACAGTTTCAGAATTGGACACTTGGAGAAGCATAAAGTGCAAACTAAAGGCTCCTGTTTCCACCTTTGAATCTTCAAAAATTTAAAAGTGGACTCATTCACCATGATTGGCGAATGAGTCCCACTTCTAAGTCTGTTTTTGGTTTTTTGCATTTAGACACCCATTTGTCTGAAATGGGTTTCAAAGAAGTTTTACAAAACTGGGACTAATTTGCCCAGAATGGCGAATGAGTCCCACCAGGCCTAAAAATTGGCATCAATAGCATTCCAGAAGTCATTTCTAGTATTTATCAATATTTCAAGTACACACTTTCAATTTGGTTCCTTTTTGTTCTATTTTGTTCACATTTCTAAGTGTTTCTGCATTACACAATGTGTTTTCAAACAAGTTGCATTTCAATAGTTTTACATTCTTAATCAATCAATTTTATCAATTCGCTGCATTTAGGTCATTGCATTTAGTCATAATTTCATCATACATACACTAGTTTGAATGAACCACCTAGATTTTGGGTGTGGGATCTATCTCTTTTCATTAGGTGAAAGATCCTAATTGAGCAAAAGAGACATAGCATTCCTACTATTTAAAATCTATGGTTCAAGTACAACACATGTATCCTCATATGACAAGTGTCTAAGCATGTGTAAAGTGTCAATATGCAATAGGTGTCTCGAAAGATGATTACATGTGTCTCAAACACATGAAGTGATCTACAAAAAGGTAAAATTCCCTAACTAGAGACTTAAGTAGTGTGAATAGGACTCTCCTAGGCAGGCTAAAAGCTAGCTAGATAGATAATGTCTCCATTTACACTCACACCCTTAAATGCAATTTGGGGAGTAATGTATGCAAATATGATGGGTCTCAACTACTAGGTCGTGTTAGGTAACCATGTACAAATTTCTCATAAATGGAGTAAAGGGGAAAACCCAATGGGAAATAAAACTCCTTTCCAAAAGAGAAATGATAAAATGTGAATGTACAAGTGAAGAATATAGGAGATAGAAGGAAAGACTTATGATAACCCCACAAGGTCTACATCTATCACATAAGTGCTATCACTTGGATATGCACCCTTGCTAAGCACCTATCTTATCTATCTAGTGAAACATGAGAAGATCTCTAAAAGTGTGGGTTTTGATAATCAAAGATCAACCTCCATAGAGAGTTGGTTTCCTCGGTACTTCACCTGAACTAACTTACACTACCACTTTTGTTGGGAAAAGGATAGAGAATGACATGAAATGAAACATAAAACTTAACAAGGTGATGCACTAAATGTTTTGTGACTTACAGTATTACTTTAACACACAATTATTCAATGATAAGACTATTCATGCACAACTCGGAGTTTTTACATGCTCATACAATAGTGTTTTGTAAGAAGGTTTGAATGTTCAAATTTTTAGAAGGAAATGTAGTGTTTTTTACAACTATTGACTATTTGCATCAATTACAAAACCTACAACCTATATAAGACATGTTTTTTTCGTGAAGGTGTTGATAATGAGACATAATATCAAGTATTTTCATGTAAACCACAAGAAATTGCATCAATTATATAGTTACACACAATGAAAAAGATACTGAGAAGGCCAAAAATTGCTTATCTTTGTTGATGAAAAGTTGTATATAGCAATAAGTAAGCCTAGAAATGCTTTAATTTTCCCAAACTAAGTTACAATACTAGTTGTTCTACCAAAAAGAACCCTTTTTCTCTAAGTTACAATGCATAATATAAAACTAGAAGAAACTCCGTATGAGTTACAAATGCTTGTAAAACTATAAAATTATGAGTTGTAGTTACAATACTTAGTCTACAATAGCAAGAACTGATTGAAAAAGAACCCAGGCATCCCTTTTCTTTATCCCAACATGGGAGAGAATATAAGATAGACTTAAAGGCAATTAATAACCTTTCATTTTCCTTTGTTGACTATTTGACCTCCATTTAGGCACGTGAAGACTACTTTCCCTTGTTTGACTCCATAAAAATATTGAAGGTGGCATTAAAGAAAGATGATTTTGCTAGTCTCTAGATTTTTTCCTTGAAAAGCCCCTAAATCAGCTCCTATGTGCTCTCACAACTGTTCAAATTGTTCCAACTATTCCCCAGATATCCCCAATTGTTGTCCAAGTCACCCAAACTGCCCCTATATATTTGCAACTATTCAACAACTAACCATTACTCCTCTTAACTACCGCAACCTCCTTCAAACATGTTTATGGGACATGAAAGAGACCTAAAATGGTTAGAAACTTCTTAGGGGCATAGGATAAATTCTAGGGAAACCATTTAACACATATCCCATTAATTAAGGCTTCTTTATCCTCATGTTTTTATTTTCTACAGGAATGTGTTTTGCCATAGTCAACACATTGTTATTTTATGGTTTCTACTATCCCTAAAGGTCTTTGATTAATCTGTATTTATGCTTGACAAAACATCATAGTCCTCTAGTCTTTAGCAATACATTGTTTTCTCATTGTCACAAGTCATATCTACTAAACTGTCCCTTTGTCTTAAATCTTCACTATATTCTATTATGAATGTTTTGTTATTGCTCAAATTTGATGTCCTATACCTCAAAAGGCCTCCTTTTGGATTGAGTTTGTTTCTAGGTAATAGGCCGACCTCTCAAGCAATAACCCTTGATTATTGATAGGTGAATACTAGGGCTTGTCATTGTTCACTGTCTTTTAAGGTTAGACTATCATGAGTGTGCATTTATTCTTTGTGTTCATGTACCGTTTGATGACTTCAAAGGAGGTTAACAAGGTTTCATGCTTTGCAACATTATTTGTTGGTAACTCAAGATCGTGGACTCTAATGAAACAAAATTAGACAAAGACCTTGAAAATGCAAGATGGTTCGCAGTAATGTTCTCATAAAACTCTTAGAAAACTTGACAAAACTCATTAACATGCTAATGAAATCCCAAGATTTCAAGGATACATTGTTTATTCACCATCTAGGTTGCACTATGAGGTGTGTTCCTTCATGTTTCTCCCCTATATCATCTTCTGGATAGCACTGTTACCCTATTTGGTCTTTGTCCTCTTTGTCACTGCTATGTTGACAAGGTAGTATTACTATTATCCATCTATCTTACAAAACCTTGACTGTCATGAGTCTTCTTTCATCATAAGTTTGAAGAGCAATATAAGGTCTATTTTTGTTTCTTTTACCCTTGGCATTGTCTTCTATACACCAAGATTTTCCTTTCTATAGTTGATTTGTGATTTAGGAAAAAAGTGTTGTGGACTTTGACCCTTGAATGTCTCTTAAAAGAATCGATAACTAAGACTGTTAGACCAAAACCTTACAGACATATCTAGGTTAAACCCTTGTTTTCTTTTCAATCTCTTCTCCATGGCTTCTATTGACTATCTCCACTATGATATTGCCTTGCCATGATATGGTTCCCTTTAATGGCCTTTGATACTCTATTTTTTTGTTATGTTCTCAGTATTCTTCCCTTTATATTCACCACCAAGGTATCCTTGATTCCCCATAACTACATTGTCACCATTTTCCCATTTGTTTTGTCTTATTATTATGACGGTCCCTACATATAGTCTCAACATGAATGTGCATTTGTCATTTGATGTTGACAATCATAGTCAAGGTTTAAAGTAGGCCTTTGAAGAAAAAAACCTTGACAAGGCAACCTCCTTATGATATATGTGCTCTTACATAACTTTAAAGCCCACAATTATCACTAATCACCTTTAGGTGTATGAAATCGTGATGCCTTCCCATCCACTATCTTGTAGACTACCCAGTCAAACTACCATCAACCCTTTGTCTTATATAGCAAGAAAGCTAAAATCTACTTCACTTGACATCCTTACCTAACATCTGTTGTGTTCTTTATAACTATGCAAAGATCATCTTGATTTCATGATTGTGTTATTTCAATGGTTTAGAATGCAGGTCGTGAAATTAAACCTTACATGTCATAAAACATGAAACCATGACCATCTTATTACTATGCAAACTATAAATATCCTGCCTTCTGCCTTCAATACATTGTCATGCTTCTTTGGATTATCATTACATCTATCTCATGTAGGGGTAAGGTATATGCATGGGATTTTATAAGGATTTAGATGTTCAAGGATTTTGACAAAGGTTGTTGTATTCCTTATTAACACTATCACACAAAATACCATCTACCATGAACAATGATGACAATATATTACATACTTCAACGACCCTTGAAATACATGTGGGGTGTCCAACTTGACAATCCATTGCTTGGTAGTTCATGGCTCTTTTCACAAGGGTCTATCACAAGGATTTTATTGATAAATAACATAGACATTAATAGTAAAACAAGCATGAATTCTTTGACATCACTACAAACTCAACAAGAGATGATTGGTCCAAGGTCCTTGAAAACCATCAAAATATATAAATCTTCATTAATACATGCATACCTGGTAAGTTGTGATAGAAAACACACAAATTTGTGACATGGATAAAGCTTTGAATAAACCCTTGGAACCTTGTTTGATCCAACAAAATGGAATTTTATTCCTCTAGGATTCTTCAACATGCCATATCCATGCTTTTGTTCTTGCAATGTGCCCAATCTTCTTCCAAACCTATGCATCATGGGTCTTAACTGAAACAACCATTTGCTAGTATCATGCCAAAAATGGAGGACTCCTTCAATGCCAAAGTGACAGAAACCCCTAAATCCTCATGCTACATGGGTGAAAGACTTCAAAACTATCAAAAGAGGCAAACTCAAGCTTCCCTTTCTTTGGCATGGGGATTTAGGAAACATAATTTTTTTATTTTCTCATTTTGACTCATTGGTGCCTAAATCCCTTTGCAAGGATTTTTTGTCTCTTTCTTCATAGTTTAAGATCCCCAAAAAAATATACTTGAATTAAGACTTCTAAATAATATTTTGGGTCAAAGTGGCACAAAAATGTAAACATCTTTAGCAACCTTTGTGGGTGTTTTTCCTACTAAAACTCAAAAGACCAGTAGCCTTAGACTATCGATTGGGGAAAAGAGTCAAGGAGACCTAAAACAAACTAAAAAATAGACTTGACAACTAGTTGTTAGCAACTCAAAACAACAAACTAAACACCTAAACAAGCCAAAAACATGTAGTTCCCTAATGGAAAAGAAAACTATGCATCAACACCTAGAAGGAATGACATCAAAAACATTATGCAATAGCACTTATTAACTTGAAGAAAACTACTCTAATATGCACAAAAGCATCACCTCAGTAGCAATGCTTGAGGTGTATACCATTTGTTGGGAAAGGAAACTCCTCTCCACCCATATTGGACAACTAGAATGCATTATGTTGCTTACACTCAAAACTCATGTAAGGTCCACTCCACATTGAATCAAAATTGGTTTGTTTTTCAAGCCTACTCTTTAACTCATCTAACTTGAGGATAATATCTCCTTATTTGAAGACTCTTGGAGCTGCTCTTTTGTCAAAATACCTCTTCATTTGAGCTTGAGGAAGTTCCATTATCTTCATAGCTTGATTTCATGTTTCCTCTAATTTCATCACCTATGCAAACCTTATTGACATTAGGTCTTCTTTCCATCATTTCCAGCTAATTGACCAAATCAAGAGTTAGAAGCTCAAGATAAATGGGAAGCCTTACATCCTTGCCATAAAATAGCATGTATAGTGTGTTTCCAATTGACCTTTTTGTGGTTATCCTATCATCTCATAGGCAAGATTTGAACTTGGTGTGTCATGCTCTTTGATTATCTTCTATTATCCTCTTAATGATCCTGATTAAATTTTTATTTGTGGACTCAGCTAGTCCATTCCCTTGAGGATAGTAGTTTGAGGATGTGTTCAAATAAATCCCATGTTTTATGACCCACTCATGTATGTTCGTTCCCAAAAAATCCATTGCATTGTGTAATATAATTGAATCAGGAACAAAAAACCTTGTGACTAGGTCTTAACATAGAAAATTAGGACTACACTTTCTCTTGCATCATTTATTGCTATGGCATTAGTCCACCTTGTGAAGTAATCAATAGTTGTAAGCAACCATTTGTGGCCTACACTTGAAGGTGGGTTAATCCCCACTTCATAAATGGTTGTTTAACTTGATCATGTTACGAAGGGCTACTAATTTATCTTTACCTGAGAAAAATACACATTTCTTGTTGATGTTTTAGCTGCGAGAGATATCCTTCTCTCAAAATTGAAATAATAAATGATATATAAATATTGTTTTAAAGGCCGACCCAAGATGAAAATTCGCCTTGGTTCTTGAATGAGGCCGACCCTTGTGAAGAGTCGCCTTGCTTGTGAAGAGGCACCTTACTTTGTATATATGGAAAGAGATGTGCATTCATTTGACCATCAATTTTATTCTAAAGAGACATTCACACTTATCAAGGAGTGTGTGCATCTACAGCAGATCATATTATTGCATAAAGCAATCAACATTAAGGAGAGATCATATAATTGTGTATTTGCATCTAAGTGAGGTGTGATTCTTTATTGTATTATATTGGCCTTGTGCATGGCCAAGATTGTAAGTAGATTTTTGCTCCTTTAAATTCAACATATAAGTGAGATATTTTGGTTGGGTTTTTCGCCCTCAAGAAGGAGGGTTTTCCCAGGATAAATTATGTGTTCTTTGTTCACTGTGTTGAATTTTCTATTAATTTTCATTTATGATTAAAACAACATGGTATCAGAGCGGGTTCAAGGGAAATTCGATCAAAAGCAATTGCAGATTTAAGATCACTTCCAGGTGTGGAAGAATTTTATTTTATTTTTAAGCTTCAGGTGCTTTCAAGGTGTTTGATATTTGAAGCTTCAGCTATGATATATTATTGTTATAATATTGGAGCAACAAAACAATATAGAGATATTAGGAGGAATTACGTCTGAAGGCAACAAGTCAGGTTTAGATATCACTGTGAGAACAAGTTTGGAAGTATATAACTGTGGTGTGGTTGTATATGGAAAATCACGAGCTGTTGTTGGTGTGAGTGGATGTGATGGTACTTTGGTTTCTTGACATTGTTCTAAAGATTTGTGTGGGTTGTAATGGAGTTATGTTTGGTTCTTGTTGAAGATAGTGTGTAGGTTCTATGTTATCTCCTCTCATTCTTGTGTCGTATGGGATATGATTTTAATGGAATGCTCAGGTCTGAAAAACAATGTTTATTCTTCAAGTCATATGAGCTTTTGCGCATTGGTGTAAAGTTTGGAAATTTACCTATGGTGTATACATTTGAGGCTCAGAGATTTCAGGGAACTCTATCATTTACATTTAACAGCTGAGAAGAGACTGCAAGACAAGCACCTGACTACATCTATTGACCAACATAAAGAGATAAGTATTTTATGTTTGAATAATGATCATGAATTTTATAGTTAATAATAATTCATGCAATAACATTGGGAATGGTGAATCATGTATGCTTCTAGCATTGATATTTATCTTCAAGATAGTTTTGAACTATTATTAATCTCTCTAAAATGGTTCCAAGACGGATCAAGGAGCAAAAGGATGATGAGATATTGCATAAGGAATTCAAGGGAGGAAGAGCTTGCTGCATCCTGTGAGGAAGACACGCAGGCTGAAGAAATGAACAAACATGAAGACATAGCTTGTTGCCATGGGACTGAGTTGGTGGCACATAAATGGAGACATTTCTTCGAAGAGGAGGAATTAACATTCAGAGGGAGTCTGACAATTCATCAGAGGCAACCTTGGACGAGGAGGTTGATGCAAGTACTTGGAGCTTCAGAGGGAGTCACATCATCATGAAGATCTGTTGTAATGTATATTTCTCTATGACGGAGAAGTATGAGGTGAAAGCCCTTGTCAGTGTATATTTCTTTGTGACAAGAAGTATGAGTTGAAAGCCCTTGTAATGTATATTTCTCTGAGACAGAGAAATATGAGGTGTGAGCTCGTGTCCATCTCTGAGACGAAGATGTGGTTCTTTCCACACATGGGAGTAGCCATGGTGGACGTCATGTTGAGAGACTCCATGATGAACCCTTTGTACTTGTGTTTTTTCCACACATGGGAGTAGCCATGGTGCACGTCATGTTGAGAGACTCCATGACAACATCACGTTGAGAGACTTTGTGATGGACACTTGTGCATATGTTTCTTTCCACACATGGGAGTAGCCATGATGGACATCATGTTGAGTGACTCCATGACGATATCACGTTGAAAGACTTTGTGATGAACTTTTTCTCAAATGGGTATAGCCATTCTGATGTCATGTTGAGAGACTCCATGACATGGATATCTGTAAGGATACCTCCCTAGCTAAGAGGGAGTGTTGATGTTTTAGCTGCAAGAGATATCCCTCTCTCAAAATCGAAATAATAAATGATATAAATATTATTTTAAAGGCCAACCCAAGATGAAAAGTCGCCTTGGTTCTTGAATGAGGCCGACCCTTGTGAAGAGTCGCCTTGCTTGTGAAGAGCACCTTACTTTGTATATATGGAAGGAGATGCTCATTCATTTGATCATCAATTTTATTTTAAAGAGACATTCACACTTATCAAGGAGTGTGTGCATCTATAGCAGATCATATTATTGCATAAAGCAAATCGGCATTAAGGAGAGATCATATAATTGTGTATTTGCATCTAAGTGAGGTGTGATTCTTTATTGTATTATATTGGCCTTGTGTGTGGCCAAGATTGTAAGCAGATTTCTGCTCTTTTAAATTCAATATATAAGAGAGATATTTTAGCTGGGTTTTTCTCCCTCATGGAGGGTTTTCCCAGGATAAATTTTGTGTTCTTTGTTCACTGTGTTGAATTTTCTGTTAATTTGCATTTTTTATTAAAACAACATTTATTACATTCTCTTACCCATGAATGAACATCTTTAAACAATCTAGGCCAATAATAACCTACTCTCATTTAGTGTTGTTCTTGGACCCTCTTGTTTCCCTATCATGAAATACCTACAAAACCTAATCAACTTGGTTACTATCAATACATTTCAGTAATACACCATTAAAGTCCTTGAATAACACACCATTCAAGGGCACATAAGGGATGGATTGTAGTCTGAAGTACCTTCTTTTTTCCCTTTCTATCCCTTGTGGATACTCACTTGTTTGGAAGAAGTGTGTCATATCTTGTACCCAACTTGTAGGAGAGGAAAGTGTAGTTGTTTGTGACTCATTTTGAAGGACTAGGACAACCTCCTTATCATTTTCTTCAACATTATCCAACCCAACAACTAGATGTTCACATAAACCTTTACCTCTAACTAAATTTGTTACCTTGATTTCAACAGCATATTCCATTACTTTGGTTATCCAGCCAGCCCTCAAATCCTTGCAAATAAGAACTTCTTAACACTTGGGTGAGCAACCATCAATTTTTTTTAATTTGAAACCAAATAATCTAGATTTTTTACAATTGTTGGCTCTACAATTTGAAGGGGTGAGTGTTGGCTCTACAGTTGCTGCTAGTTCCAAACATTTGGAAGAACCAAAAGGTTTGGACCAACTCATGCCCTCTTGTTCACAGGCAATAGCAAATTTACTCATCTATATGCAGGTTTGTCAACAAACCTACCTCTCCCTTGTCCAACATATGTAGGGAAAGATATATAATCAATATCTAAATGCAAATGGGACTTTGCATATAATTGTTTACAAAAACACAATGGCAACTCATCATTATGAGGCCATCTATGATGTGTTGCCAACCATCTAGGATAAATAAAAGAACCCACAAGCGGATTTGTGCACCTGGTGGGGGAATAACCTCTCACTCTATCTTTGCCCATATAAAATGGGAACATGTTGTGAACATTGTCCATTGAAACCCGTCAAGAAATAGATGGTCATTTCTCATAGCCATCAACACTTTGAGAAAGTGAAGCATTAAACTGGTCAATGCTAATATCATAATAAGGGTTGTATGATTGAAAGATGTCTATCATACATGTAATCTCATCTCTAATAGTGATCAACCTATCTCTATTTGACAGGTTTGTGGCGGTTTGGTCTAAACAATGCAAGGCATTATCTAACCTTGAATGGTCTCAAGATATAGAGTAGTCCTATAACGAGTATGAGCATCATGTTGATTAGACCAATTAGACTAATGAGAAGTTTGATCAAACATGTCAAAATATCTACATAATTAACACAATAATTTTAAAATTTACATTTAATTTTGAAACTAAAATAAATTTAATATAATTTTGAAACCAAAACCCAATAATATATTTATAATCTCACCCACTTTGTTTTTCTATATATATAATTTAAAGTCATTTAAAAAAAACATTTCACTAGACCTTAAAAATTCTCCATTTTAATTAAATGAATGTATTCCCCCTAACATTTTTAATGTGCATGAGCTAATATTTCTCTAAGCCATTAAATCAATTGAACACTCATTGCAACATATTAAAAAGAGGTAATTTTATCATGGCAACCAAACTATGAATTACACCATACACAGTAAGTTATACTTGAGAAGATGATGCAATGCAATAATCCATGTGAAGATGAAATGCATATGGGTGAAAGTAAACATAAAAAATGAAACCATATCATTTGTAAACCTACAAATTTAAGTAAAAGACTACATATTTGGGCATGAGAAAAATGTTTTATAGACTTTAGATCATCCAAAAATATACCCAAGGAAGATTCTACCATAGATTGGTGTGTTAGTGAATTCAATGCTTTGACTTGCAAATGATCCACAAAACTCTATAAAAGTAGTTGAATGAATGCAAATTAATCCAAGTGTGTACTCTCAAATTCTCTCCATCACATGCCCTAGTTATTGACCAAGACACAAAAAATAGAAAGGACTGGGAAATAAGGATAAGAAGGAGAAAAAGGATCAAAAACTCATTGCTTCCAAAGCCACTTCAAAGACCTAATCATCTAAAGATGGCATGCCTAAGAAAGAGAAGGTATATTATTGAATATACCAAAAATCCAAAAGTGTGTGCTTGAGGTGTATGAAAACATGTTTTTGAAGTGAGAAGGCATGTGCCTAAAGGGTGAATGAGAAAATTCAAGTTAAGAAGGCTCATAAACCTCAAAAAGAATCCTTGGAGATTAGTGAGAGAAAGTTTCAAAGTGAAAAATATAAGGGAAAGTGCTCATGAGGGTCTAAATGCATGCCTATGAGAGAGAAGACATAAAAAAGCACATGTTCAAAATAAAAACGTAGCCTTCTATCTCTAAAGAAGTGTTTTCTTTATTTCATTGTCATTCTTGAAGTGAGGATTTGAAAGAAATCAAAACTGGAGAAGTTTGGAGCATGTTTACAACAAGTTTCTTTGAGATTTCTTCACCATTTTCAAAGAACAAAACACCACAAGCTATCAAGTACCCATAAAATTTTTTATCATACTATCAAGTTTCAAGCGAAAATATTGTTATTCGTTGATTGTGATGTCGTGTTCAAAGCCTTATTTCCCTAGTTCTCAACATTATTATCATATTTTCTAGTTAATAGCTTTTGTAAGGCCAAACAAAAGAATTGTCTACCACATTAGGCAAGGTGAACATAAAAACTACAATGATAAAGCAAGGGAAAAGGCATTTTGAGGTAGGTTAACAATCATCGAGGCTTCTAGAACATGTTTTGACAAGAAAATACATTTGATGATTTCAAGTTAGATTATCTATGGATAAATATATTTTGACATTAATTGATCACTTGTTTAGGTATACTAGTTTTAATATAAGTCTCAATTTTAGGGAATCAAATTATGTATGTCTAGTTTTTGAAGGTTTGACCAAGTTTTGTAAATTGAACGAATGGTAGTTTGTGTCAAGTTTTATTTTTAAATATATGTCCTCATGGTAATTTGTTGCATCTTAGGGAAATATTTGAGCATATTGTTGGTTTTCACTTTCCACATTTGTTATAATAAAATTATAACCCTAAATTAAAACAAATACAAAAATACACACATTTTAGATTAACATACCAAGTGGAAGCGTTTGGAGCACAAAGCAACTAGGGTTTTGTCTAAAAGACTTTCATCTAAGCAGGTTTCATGTGAAATGCCTCAACCTATTATTTTTTTAGAGACATAGCACACAGTTGAATCCAAAAAAAACTCTCCTTTTTTAATTATTTTTTATAAATATAGGTTTCGAGCAAAAGGTATTTGATCGAATATGTTTCGCTTGAAACGTATTCAACCGAATATGTTTCCAATGAAACATATTCAATCAAATGCTTCATGCCACACATACACCACATTGATGACACTTGGTTTCACCTAAAACCTATTCGATTTAATACCTTTTGGTCAAAAACAGTTCAATCGGAACCATTTTGTTCATTGAAAGTGTGACAGCTTTGTGCTTTTACCCCAATGGCCAATTAGATATAGGCATCAATCTACTATTTATTCCTGCTTCAATCACCTCAACACATTAAAAAAAAACTAAGCATTATGATCATTTTCAATTTGTGATGTTTTAGTTTTTTCTAACTTCCATGTGTACAAGTACACAACAACAATAGAGGTTGTTATATCCATATACTAAAACACTTCCCATGGTAAGCCTTCATCTATTTCAATGAAGATGCTTGACCTTGTATGATCAAATCAACATATAGGTACAAAGTGACAATCAAAATAGAGGCACACTATGTAGAGAGTATAATTTGTGGCAAGAAAATTGATCATTCCTTGTGATTTCATCTAACTCAATACCTTAGGGATGTCCCCCTTGGTCTAGCAAAGCCAGAAGTGAATGAGATCCTACCCACCTCAACAATTGGTGCATTGTTGCCCAACCTAATCATAAGTTAGTGATTTATGTCTCAAATTTGACACCCCTAACACTTGGGAGAAAATCCAACCTTGAGGATTTAGGACCCACAACTCCAATCACAAACATAGGTGATTATGTGTAGAATTTTCAAGTAAGCAAATTATAATCATATGAATGAATGTGGTTTGATAGTTTCTTTGCCAATCACAAGTAAATAACAATCATATAAATTACTAACATAACTATAAATTAAATTTTAGAAATGAATATGGTCAAATAGTTTATTTGCCAGTCACAAGTAATTGGAGCCAAAATGATCAATGTAGTTTCTTCCAATCAACCTCGGTAGATGTGCTGAGAGGGATAACCAAATGTATGCTTTATCAAGACAAGGAAGACTAAATCTATTGCCAAACATTGCTAAAGCCAAGGTTATGAAAAAATGATCATTTCAGAAGACATATTGTTTTACATAGCTGACACGTTGTTCCCATCTCTTCCCAAAAGACTTTCTTGACAGCCCATCTGTGAAGTAAAGTTGCCACATCAAAGGGGATGGGGCAATTGGTCATTGCCTTCACCTCTTGCATTAATTTTTTATCTTGGAATTTGATTTATGAACATCAGTACATGCATATGATATCCAAAAGTCCTCTGCTTAATTATAAATTTCAGATCTTCTGCCATATAAAAAATCTCCCTTTCAAATCCAGTGCCACTTCCATCCCAGTACTTAAGTAAGACATATTTGTATGTATACTGAAGATAAATACAATTTTCTGATAGTGCACCTGAATAGATAAGAAGTTCACTTAAAAACATGGTACATTGTTCAATCTCTGTTAGGAAATGGTCTTTGATACGTGGACGCTCATCCATATCAACTGCCCTCAAACATTCTGAACACCAGTTGAAAATTCTGGCTATACTCTGAAGTGTACAGAAAGGATCTATCTCCAAAACCAATGCAAAATCTATTACTTGATTTCAGATTAAATCATGATGCATTGTATGCAATTTCTTAGACAAATGGTAAAGGTAGTTGTTTTTTTTTTTCAATCAGCACTAAGCAAGACATTACTTTAGCGTATGCAACCCCCCTTATGCAAACGTTCCACAAGAGGATGTATTTTTTCATTTACCTTATCTATTGGTCAATGATATGTACAACCCTAAACCCCTCCAGATTCAAACCTGTGACTTCCACTACGGAATATGCATGCATTTACCATTAGTTTAACCTAGTTAATTCTAGTCGCTAACTTTATTTTCAAAATTCACTCACAGAATGTTGTAGACAGGACAATTTTATACATAATGATTGTCAAAGGCATTTCTATAATTATTGATTGGTAGAAAAGGCTGTTTTACTCTAGGTCGCTTCCCCAATATACAATGCATATTGACATAATTAAGACATAATAAGACATTTTAGGAAACTGGAAAGAATTCTGGCCAACAGCATAATTCAAAAAGTACTTTACTTTTTGAAAAATGAAAAGTTTTACTTTCCAAAAACACAAGGAACAAGGAACAAAAAGTAAATTAGTATCTACTGAAATTTTACCTTCCTTTCTATAACATTTGCCTGTGGTTTTAGTTCTGAGTCTTGATTACAGACATTCCGAGCACTGCTTCCTTGTATTCGTGCTGGAGGTACTTGTCAGTCTCAGTGAAATTATGATTGGTGATCTCTGTGTTGACCTCCCTTCCCAGCTCAACCTCCTGCTTACTGCTCAGGTAGCATTAACAGATTTTTAGAATCCTCGGCATCATAAGCTTTCTTTCCCGAATCTCTGACAATCTCGAGACTTTTATTCTGTACTCCCAGCTGCTCATTTCTGCTAATCAAAGTTCATCTTATGAGACAATGCTTCAAAGTGAAAATCTCATTCTGCTATGTAGTGTGACATGAGATTAAAAAACATATATGTCATAAGGAAAATTAAAAAAGGAATTACATCATAGTAAGAAACCATAAAGGATCTTGCATTCAAATGTTCAGCTCCCATAAATTAGCCTGAAGCTCAGCAGATCTTCCATCGAACACCAAGCCAGAGACACATCTTGCTGAAGTGCACTCCTGGGCAACATATCACCAAGCACATTAATACAAAGAAATTTGAAATTTAACTAAAACAATATTGCAAACCTTTTAGTAAAGAATTTAAACGTGTGACTACATAACAACTGCAGACTTATAAGACTATCATGGAATTCTCAAGCATCACTTCATAGCAAAACAGAACCAAATCTTCAAACCAATGGATCAACAAGCCCTTGAAACTACTCCAAAAAGCATGCAATGGGACTCAAAATTGGAATATATTTTAGATTCTACGTGAATTTAAACAAGTATAAACAAAGATTCGTAAAGGCTGACAAAGAAATGGATATCCAATATCAGAACAGAGCATGATTGGAAATTTATACGGTTAATAATACATGTTCACAAATAAAGTTGGATAAAGGCTTTTTATATTAATTGAGTTAGAAAATTGGTAAACTCTAGAGATCACCAATAAACTTTCCCATATGACTCCTTTATAACAGTCTGCAAATGAATGCACAGCTGAGTACTCAATAAAATATGGGCAACCTTTCTTAAAACAATATAACAGGAAATATATTTTCATGAAAATTGGAGTTAACTTTTCAAAGGTAAGGTGAATAACCTTGTGTGATCCTTCTGAACGAATGCATACCAGAATGTGTAATTCCTTGTTTATTTCCCAACACTTTTTTAATCATCTTCAAAAGTCAAAACCATTCTGAAAGGTGTCTGCTTTGCATCCATTAACAACTAGAAACCCAACCCCCGTCCATCATTTACTGAGATAGCATATTTTCCTCCTCTTTTCCCAACTTCAACAGCCCATAATACAGTATGTTGTAGGTAACTTCATCCAGAATGATGCCTTTATTTACCATCTCATCATATAGTTTAAAAGCATTCCTAAAACTTCCTTCTTTGCAAAATCCGTTAATGAGTACATTGTAAGTAAAAACATCTGGAAGAACACCTTTTCTGACCATTTGATTGAGCATCATCAAAGCTCCTTGCATATTCCCTACTTTGCAATATGCATTGATCAATATTGTGTAAGTATTTCTATCTGGGACTAAACCCCACAATTGCATTTCTTTCAAGATATTGTGTGCATCCAGAATCCTGCCATTTTGGCAATAGCCTTGGATAAGTGCTGTATAACTTACTACATTGGGCAAGAAACCGTTGTTTCGCATGTTGTTCAAGAAAGTATTTGCCTCCTCCATCCGAGCATTGTTGCACAGACCATGAACAATTATAGAGCATGTTACCATATTTGACATCAACCCTTTTCCTGCTATTTCATCCCTAAGCTTGAAAGCCTCCTCCAAATTCCCATCCTTGCAGTGCCTATCAATTAGAGCATTGTATGTCGAAATGTTTGGCGTCAAATTAATTTGTATCATCTCATCAAGGAGCCTCTTCGCTTCATTTATGTCACCTAACTTGCAATGACCATCTATCAATGTGCTGTAAGTAACAACGTCAGCCCGCAAATTTCTTCCCAACATTTCCAATAATAATGCATTGGCCTCCCATATCTTCCCTGACTTACAAAGACCATTGATAAGAGCATTGTAAGTTGAAACATTAGGGTGAATACCCCTGTCCACCATATCTTCCTTAAAGGTAAAAGCTTTGAAAGTGTTTCCCACCTTGCAACAGCCATCAATAAGAGTGTTGAAAGTAACAACATCAGGAACAAAGCCTCGCCCAACCATGTTCAGAAAAAGTGCCTCAGCTTGCTCGCTCTTTTTGGCCTTGCAAAGACCATTGAGAAGTGCATTGAATGTGACTGTATTTGGTAGAATGCATTTTTTCAACATCGTATCCAATAAAACCAATGCTTCTTCCACATTGTCTACCTTACAGAGTCCATCAATCAATCTCGTACAAGTCGAATCACGGGGCATCATATCCCTATTCAACATCTCCTTAAAAATTCCCGCAGCTGTTTCTATCCTGCCCTCCTTGCAATAGCCAGCAATTAAAATATTATTGGTGACTGCACTGGGCACTATCCCATTACAGTACATCTCCTGCACTAATGATCTTGCCTTGTCAAATTCTGAGGCCTTGAAAAGCCCAGTTATGAGGGTAGTGTATGTAACGACATTAGGAGTTAAACCCCTGGCTTGCATTTCCTTATAATAATTAAAGGCCTGATCGAGGTTTCCCTTTCTACAGAAACCATCAATGAGAATATTGTAAGTAACAACATCTGGTGTCGAACCCACCTTTTCCATTTTGACAAACATTTCTCTGGCCTTGTCAATATTTCCTTCCTTGCAGAAAGCAGTTATGATTGCACCAAAAGTATAAGCATCAAGCCTTAGTCCTGCCTCAAGCATTTCTTCATACACTTTGCATGCCAGGTTTTTATTTTTTGATTTTAGAAGACCAATAACAAGTCGATTACAAATGCGCTCACCCGGCATAAAACCATGATTCCTTACAGAAAAATACGCATCGGCGCCGTGTTCAAGCATCTTCTTTTTCAAATAAACGTGAATCAATAAATCAAAACCCTCATTTGAGGAATTACTACATAACCCAATAAAAGTGTTAAAGATTTCCGTATGTCTTTGAACTGGTGTGCTAGGGTTAATTAAAGGCCCTAAAACAGAAGCGGCCTGGGCAAACATATTTTCTCTTTGAAGAACATGAGCCAAAATGCAGGTAGATTTAATATTAAAGCAGCAATTACGGTGGTGCGCAGCCCAGGTGAACAAGTGAAAAGCTGTTGTGGGGTTAATGGAGGTCTGCCTTTCCACTAAAACCTGTTGGACGTGCTGAGATTTCAGTCTGATCAATATTTTATGGTTCTTGTTGAAATGCAGAGGATTTTCAGATAGAAGTTGAGAAAGAGCGTAGACGATGGCTTCTTCTTCGTGTACAGAGAGTAGTTCACACACCTTGTCGATGCTTTCATCCGCCTTCTCCTCTTTGCCTTGGTAAGAAATGGAATTGGTACAAATTGCCCTTATCTTTCTTCCTGTGATGATTACTGTTGAACGATTGTTGCCTACTGCCCAGCCAGTAGCCATTCCTAATGCATCGGAATGGTCTAAATTTGCAGCTCCGAACGTAAGCTATAGGGCCTTTCACAGGTCTTAAACAAAAATTACTTCCCCCTCCAAATAGGCCTAATTTATTTTCCAATAGGGTGGTGAACCCCTCATATTTTTCTTTTTGGGAGCTCTAGGTTTTTAGTTAAGTTTTGTGTGTTCAATACTAACCTAGGTCCAAATCTTTACATGCAATAGTAAATTAAAGCTCATGTGATATACTATTGATTTTCAATATAAATATAAAATGAAGCTTCATGTATATAATTTAACCAATGAAAGGAGTTGGGAATGAAAGTTGCAAATTAATTTAAGAAAGAGGAGATATATTTTGTATCTTTAGAAGGTTTGAAGATCAATGATGATTATGATTAGATGGGTTGATTGAAGAAGACTAGATAAGCAAGTTTCTAAAAAAATTAGAGTTTGTGGGTTGTGGAGGATATTAGTGTCTAATCTAGACACTCTTACAGATAATTTAATGATGGGACGTTGGTATAGGACACTAGCATTGAAGGTGGATGTTTTTGTGCCCACTTAAACACCAAAATTGAATCTAGATGTTACAATTAAATAGATTTACGTTGGGATGCTACTACCAAATAAATTTGCACTAGGATGCTCATACACTTTATCTTTGGAATTCCAAAACCTTCTTATCTACTGACTCCAAATCCGCGTGTAAATTTTTTGTAAATGCTCTCAAACTTTGGATATACAAAATATAAGCTTTGGGGACAAGAAAAAGAGGTTAGGAGGTTAGGTTGTTTAGGAGTCTACCAAGTAGTTAGTCCCCTTGTTAGTATTTTTCAACCTCTACAAAGCCTAGTTAAAATTTTGATGTGTCTGAAGACCTAGAGTGAAATTGTGAAGACCTAGAGTAAAATGGTGAAGTCACATGTGGATTTTTAGCTTGAAAAGGGTAAAACCCTAAGAGGCCATTTTATCTAGAGTGTTGCATGTATGTGAATGGATGGTCAAGGGACATGGAGGAGCTCAAACTAATTAAGGGAGAGATGAATGACCCAATTTGAAGCAAGGGACAATGGGGAATGCAATTTGATGTCGGTTCAATCAATCATTGAGTATGGTTTGTGATGATAGAATTGGTCACTCTAATAAATAAAGTATACCTTATTCTATTATTTTAACTTGTTAGAATATCGTGTGAAGTCTTGTACTTTGATGTTTTTCTTTGTGTGTTTCCTTATAAAGATTTGTGAATGTTTGATGTGACTTGTGATGTGTTTTAGATGTTAGGATAGTATGATATTTATATTGAAATCCTAGTGTATAATTTTGGATCTCTAACTTTCTTGGAATGGATAAATTGAATGCCCATGAGAAATTGAGGGGTGTTATTTTATTATTATTCTCCAAATTATGCGAGATATTTTTAATGGAATTGAATAAGGGAGTTTACAAAAGGAATTCAAATATATAGGGAGTTGTGGAGCACCTTCATCAAAATAGGCAACAACAATACAATTATTGAATTTATGGAGCACTTAGAAATGGGAAAAATGGGATTAATGATATCTTATGATAGATTTTATGATGTGTTATTGTGTAATATGGCTTACTTTTTATTTTGGAGACCACTCTCATGTAGTGGGTCATGAGAACTTTTACCATGGTATATTGCGACCATATGTGGGCCCATGGTTTTCTCAACCTCCTTAAGTCTATATTGAAATCTTGGTATGGAGGAGGTATAGTTATTTTTCAAGTACTCTTGCACTACTAAAATTATATCAAACAAGAATATTGTATGAAAGGTGTTTATGTGCTTGTTTCTACTTGATTAATACAAGCTTGTAATTTCTTTGGTGGTTTAATTTTTTTCTAGAATATCCAATGTCATATGTGTATTGATTTTTTATTATTGTTAGGAATATGTATCTATTTTTTATTTTTTATTTAATGGTTAATGACATATACATCTAATCAATCCAATCAAATTTATACACTTTCATTTTATATTTTAATGTTCAAAAATGTTCTCAATATTTGGTATAAAAGATAATGGTTTTGATCAAAGGACGATGCCTTGAAAGAATGTTTGTGTTGTTTTTTACTTTATTTTGAGTATTTATTAGTGTTTTTTATATAATTCTTATAGTGGGAGTTGTGGCTATCATATCTAGATAAAAAAATTGGCAAGTTCAATCGTTATGGGTATGAGCTATAGAAGTCAAAAATAGAGGAAGAAAGGGATCAATGGAAAGTTTTACCAAAGGAAGGAAAATCCTAAGGAATGTCTAATGAATATTGGAAAATATTGGACAGAAAGGCACGAAGAACCATTCATTTGTGTCTTACAAATTTCATCCTCTTAACTATCATATAGGAGACCATCGCATTTCCATTTTGGAGGAGGATAATTGATATCTAGCAAACAAAATTTTAACTAATAAGTTATATATTAAAAGATTTTTATATTTGATGCAGGAGCATCGCTTTTATGTATTGTTTTTATGCTTTTTAGGATGTTAGGAGTTTTAGTTGTGATTGTAGGGGTCAAATAAGGTCTTATGAGGACTATGGTAGTCATGTAAAGGGTCCTTTAATTGTTTTGTTTACATGTGTTGAAAAGTTGCACTAAAGTGGCATATTTATGTCAAATTTTATGACATAATCTTTAGGTTTTATATGGGAAAAGGACATATGCTCGTGGATAAGTGATTTTTGTAAGATTTTGATGCTAAATCAATCCAAGAATATGCTCCAAGAAGTATTGGGAGCAAAATTTGGTAAAATACCCTATTACTTTGCAATTTATTGATAGTTTTTAGTGTGAAAATAGCAAGAAATTATTTGGTACGAAATTGTATAGCTTGATACAGGGTTTGAAAGTTGATGGATGTGTAGAACCATGTTTTAAGATTCTAATGCTTTTTATTTGGTTTAATTTCATGTTAAAATGAGGAAGTTATGAGGAAAATAGTGCTCACGAGTTAGTTACAGGCCTAGGGTTTCCATCAATCAAAAACAATCCATATCTTCACTTCTAGCCGTCAAAAAAATATGAGATTTGGTATGAATTTTTGTAGGCCCTCAAGCACGTGTTCTCCAAAGGAAAAGTGATAATTCATTGTTTTGGGTGAGTTATGGTTGACAGTGTGTTTCTTATTGTCATTTTGTTGTGTAGAACCCTACTTCTTTGAGGGTTTATTGAAATTTCTTTGTTTTGTGTTTAAATGCTATCAAGAACTATTAAAAGGGAGTATTTGGAGTGTTCTTAAGAGCTTTGAGGTCTGAGTGTGCAAAGAATATATGAATTTTGAATTCCTTTGAGGGTTTCTGACTAAAGAAACAAGTTTTTGTAACAAGATTGCAAGGTATAAGTTGTTGTCATCATTGAAAGAACAAGAATATTGTATTTAATATTGTTAAAGCCACATTATCATTGTTCTAAAGATTCCATAGTGTTTGCAAAAGCTTTCCCTCTGCATCATTATTGGTTATGATGCAGGAGCATCACTTTTATGTATTATTTTTATGCTTTTTAGGATGTTAGGAGTTTTGGTTGTGATTGTAGGGGTCAAATAAGGTCTTATGAGGACCATGGTAGTCATGTAAAGGGTCCTTTAATTTATTTTTTTACATGTTGTGTTGAAAAGTTGCACTAAAGTGGCATAAATGTCAAATTTTATGACATAATCTTTAGGTTTTGTATGGAAAAAGGACATATTCCCGTGGATAAGTGTTTTTTGTAAGCTTTTGATACTAAATCAATCCAAGAATATTCTCCAAGAAGTATTGGGAGAAATATTTGGTAAAATACCCTATTACTTTGCAATTTATTGATAGTTTTTAGAGTGAAAATAGCAAGAACTTGCTTGGTATGGAATTGTACGACCTACTACAAGGCCTGAAAGTGGATGGATGTGTAGATCCAGGTTTTAAGATTCTAATTCTTTTTATTTGGTTTAATTTTATGTTAAAATGAGCAAGTTATGAGGAAAATAGTGCTCACGAGTTAGTTACAGGCCTAGGGTTTTCCACGAGCTTCCAATGCCCACAACTTTCATTTCCAATGGTGAAAATTCTAAAATTTGGAAATAATTTTTTTTACACCTATATGCATGTTCTCACAAAAGGAGGGGCGCTAATTCATTGGTTAGCGTGATTTATTGAGGACAATCCTATTCTTTGTTATTTTGACTGTGCAACCCTTAGTCTTTTTGAGGGTTTATTTGAATTGCTTTGTTTTGGTTTTAGCCACTATCAAGAATAGTTTGAAGGGAGTATCTAGAGTGTGTTTAAGAGCTTTAAGGTTTGAGTGTGTGTAAAAGATAGGTGGGTTTGGATTCTTTCTGTGGTTTTGTGTCTAAAGAACCAAGTTTTTTTGAATAAGTTGCAGGGTATAAATTGGTGTTACCATTGAAAAAACAAGATCTTGTGTTTACTGTTGTCAAGACCACATTTTCATCATCCTTGAGATCCCTTTGAGTTGGTAAAAGCTTTCCCTCTGCATCATTTTTGGCATCAAAGCCAGGTTAGATCTGGTAGTGAAAGTTGTCCAAGTTAACAAGATTTTGTATAAGGTTGTGTGTGAAGGTATTGGTGTACCAAAAGACTAGGCCAAAGGAAAAGAAAGAAGCCTAAGGTGAGGTATCACAAAGAAAATAAGATGCAGCAGAAAGATAAGAAATAAAGCCTCAAAAGGAAGGACAAAATGAAAGACAACAAGATAAGACAAGTTGCAGAGTTTGATAGAGAAATGGTAGAGTTGAAAAGAGGTATTAAGCTTGTAGTGTAGCAGTGTCTTGAGGAAGAATACCAAGGAAATTTTGGGTATTGTCCAATGAGAAAGGTGACGCATAAAGGTGATCGTTCAAAAAAGAAGAAAGCAAAGGATAGTTGTCTTGGAAGGTGAAGGTGAAAAAAGTTTGGATAGAAAAGAGTTGCTAAATGAGAAAGAAAGGAAACAAGTTGTAGCAGAGGTACATTGTGAGGTACTTAAAGATGATTTCTGGTAACAATTTTTTGAGATAGAACAAGAGTGGAAGGCGAACATTTCTAATGAAGGTATGAATACAAGTAGGACAGCGAAGGAAGACACAAGAAAACAAGCACAGGGAGCTAGTTAAGAGGCAAATTGGCCTCATGGTTCTTATCCAATGCATATTGATGATAATGTTTGTATAGGTGTAGACCAAGGAGAGAATGAAGAGGATGAAGAAATGGATGGTAGTAAAGAGGCATATGAAAGAGAAATAGAATTTTGGAGTCTTGTAGTTGAGAAGAAGATCATCAGGAGGAGTTACAAAAAAAGCACGAAACAAAAGCGTGAAGACCAAGAAACATGGAGCGGATCAAGCAAAGCATGGAGAGGATCAAGAGGAGGTCAAAGAATAGATACGAATGCAACACAATTTGAAGAAGAGAAAGAAAACAAAAACCATCATTTGAGATGGAACTCAAACTTCTCCCTCCTTGGGAGTATGATGCAGGAGCATCACTTTTATGTATTGTTTTTATGCTTTTTAGGATGTTAGGAGTTTTGGTTTTGATTGTAGGGGTAAAATAAGGTCTTTTTAGGACCATGGTAGTCATGTAAAGGTTCCTTTAATTGTTTTGTTTACATGTTGTGTTGAAAAGTTTCACTAAAGTGGCATAAATGTCAAATTTTATGACATAATCTTTAGGTTTTGTATGGAAAAAGGACATATGCTCATGGATAAGTGATTTTTTAATATTTTTATGCTAAATCAATCCAAGAATATGCTCCAATAATTATTGGGAGAAATATTTGGTAAAATACCATGTTACTTTGCAATTTATTGATAGTTTTTAGTGTGAAAAAAAAGAACTTGCTTGGCACAGAATTGTACAACCTGCTATAGGGTCTGAAAATGGATGGATGTGTAGAGCCATGTTTTAAGATTATAATTATTTTTATTTGGTTTAATTTCATGTTAAAATGAGAAAGTTATGAGGAAAATAGTGCTCATGAGTTAGTTACAGGCCGAGGGTTTCCCATGAGCTTCCAACGCCCATAACTTTCATTTCCAATGGTGATTTTTTTTGAAATTTGGAACTAATTTTTTGTACGCCTACATGCATTTTCTCACAAAAGGAGGGGTGCTAATTCATTGGTTGGAGTAAGTTATTGAGGATAGTCCTATTCTTTGTTGTTTTGACTGTGCAACCCTTAGTCTTTTTTAGGGTTTATTTGAATTGCTTTTGTTTTGGGTTTAACCACTATCAAGAACAATTTGAAGGGAGTATCTGGAGTGTGTTTAAGAGCTTTAAGGTCTTATTGTGTGTAAAATATAGGTGGTTTTGGATTCTTTTTGTGGGTTTGTGTCTAAAGAGACAAGTTTTTTTTAATAAGTTGCAAGGTATAAATTGGTTTTACCATTGAAAAACCAAGGATCTTGTGTTTACTGTTGTCAAGACCACATTTTCATCATCCCTGAGATCCCTTTGAGTTGGTAAAATATTTCCCTTTGCATAATTATTCTTTAAAAATGAAGGAATGTGATTCTATTATAGAATATTTGAATGTCTTTAATTTGATTTTGAGTTAGCTAGCTTCAATATATTTTAAACTTGATCAAGAAGATAAATGTATCTTATTTATTTGTTATTCGATTTAGTCTTAGGATACATTAATTATTTCTATCAATGGTAGTTTTGTAGATCCAAAGATGGACTTTCTTATATCTACCTTTCTTTATGATGAAATGGGGAGAAAATCCATGGATGAGGGCTCAAAGGGTGGCTTGCATGTTCAAGGAAGGTCCAAGAACAAAGCTGGGTCCAAAGAAGAACAAAATAAATAAAAATCCAAATCAAAAGGAAGGCCCAAAACCCATAGGAAGAGAAAATTAAAGTATTATAACTATGGAAAAATGATACATGTAAAGAATAAATGTAGAAATAAAAAAATATCTTTGATGATTCCACCACAGAGAAACCATTTAATGACAATGATAATGATGAATTGGGTGGATTTTATCATATCAATCATATGATGGAGAATATATTTTCCTTGTTGATAATAGTACACATCATATTGTTGGAAAGAAAAAAGAATAGTGTGTTTCAATGAAGGGAGAGTGAAAACTCTCTATGGTGTTTTTAATATTCTAAAACTTATGATAAATATTTTTTGTATCCAATTTGATTGATTCTCAAATGCATATATGATAAGCCTAGTTGTAGGTCAATGAGTGGAAATATGGTGGTATCTAGAGGCTCATGGTGTGGGACTTTGTTTAGGATTTATGCCTACACATTTTGTAACTTTTTCAATGTAACCAACACATCTAAAATGTATGTATGTTGTGGCACCAACATTTGGGTCACATTGTTGGAAAGGTTTTGAAAACCTTATTAACAAAAAGATGGTTGATGTTGCAGCCTATCATGGTCTCAAATTGGCTCAAACCAAAGGTTTTAAAAAAGTCTGGTTGGAGGGGGATTCACTCAATATTATAAACAATTTGAAAAATAGCACTCCTCCCTCTTGGACTATTGAGTCCTTAATAAAGGATTAATTAGATATTTTAAAGTCTTTTGATGAGTTTTATATCTCACATATCCTTAGAGAAGGAAATGGACTTGTAGATATCTTCACAAACATAGGTGTAAGAGATTTTAGGGAGTGGGGTCAATACGACCCTCTTCCTATAGAGGCTATTACCATGATAAATAATGAGTGCTGAATTCATTTGGATTAAAGTCCTATTATGGTGGGTGACGTGCAAGCTTCTCATCACGTGGCAGATTGTTATGAATAATAATGGGGTGCAAGATTTGAATCAAGTGATTTGTACGGGTGCAGGGTGTTGTAGACAAAGGATTGTTATTATCCCCTATCCCAGCTTTGGCTTCACACAAATTCTGGGTAGTTTTGGCATTGTGTCTGTAAGTTGGTTTCTGGTGTGAATTGCAAAAAGATGGGGGTTGATAGAAATCGGGTTGAACCCAAATCTTGTAATGCTGCAAAGGAAAAGAAGGAGTTTTGGAAGTTGTTGGTTAAGGGATGATTAACTCCTTATCTGGAGAAGCTTCATGGCAAAAAACCTCAGGTGACAAAGCTCTTTCTTAAGGGTTGGAATGACAAAGTGCTTAAACTTTATGGGATTGAGTTTGAGGTGAATGAGGAATTCATCGCTACAATTACAAGTCTGCCTCTAGACGGTATGAAGGTTTTCAGGGATAAAAAGGAGGCGAAGACTGCAATGAAAATTTTCTTCAAAGATGATGAAGAGAAGGACTTAAAGACTGCTTAGAGTGGCGGTTATCAGCGTAGCTCCCTTAAGGCCCTATGGGGGGATGTTGCAGAGGAATTGATGTGCTACATTACCCTGGAAGGTCGTTTCTCAGCGATGAGTAACTATCATTTAATTTTGTTAAATCACTTTCGTCACAAGAGGATGATATCTTTCCCGTTATATCTTCTTATGTCTCTTGATGCGGGAATTAAGGATCACAAGAAGAACCCAAAAAATCTTGTTTTACATGTTGGGTTAATTCTCTTAATTTCTGATTATGCAAAATATTTTGAGGTTCCCAAACCTTTGGCTACCCCGAAGGGTAAAAATCCACTGAAGGATATGATACGAATTCCGATGATGAGCCTGTTAGTAAAAGGGACAAGAGAAGGAAGTTGATTTTGGGTAAAGAGGATGAGTCAGAGGATGATGTGGATTTTGTAATTCGCTTGCTTCTCTAGAAGGGGGTCCACATTGCCATCCCTCGAGAAAGAAGAAAAAAGGGGAAGATTGTGACAGTGGTGATTATTTAACCTATAGTGATGAAGTTGTTGCTATGGTGTTGAGTAGGGGTCCAAAGATTAGGAATGACTTGTATGGAGAGGCCTCCTCTCCACCTCCGACCACAAAGATGATGGACATTGGGGAATCCAATGGGAAGAAAAGGGTCTTGTGGTCTGCGAGTTAGATTCTGGAGCAGGGTCACCCTCTCACAATTGCGAGCAACCTCTTTGTTGATGTTTCCTCGAGCGTTCAATCGGCTATGCAGATGAAAGAGAAGTTTGGGATTACTACTAGTGATCCAAAGACCTAGGGTGAGGACCTGGAGAGGGTTATGAAGAGAAAAGTGGTGGTTGAGGGTATTGCAAGCTCCATCTACAAGCTTAAAACTCTGGTCGTTGTGGAAAAAGGTAAGGAACCCCCTGTTGAAAAGGATAGGAATAGTTCTTCTAAGGAGGAGGATGCCCT
>VDFB02000015.1:14359733-14392548 GCA_007258455.2 Sequoia sempervirens | reverse complement strand
TCACACTTTGTTGCTTGAATTCTTCTTGAAGATATAAAACTAGCCAAAGATACATCCAATTATAAATATATGCTTGAAACTAGCTACCTCTTCATGATTTAAAATATGGGTTTCTCAAATGACAACTATACATGTAAAGATTGAAACCTATAGAAGATGCTCAATGCTATAGTTGTGTGAAAATAAGAAATGATTGATCATTTGAATGAATAGAGAATTGGTATTTATGATGTTTGATTTAGATATTAAAATCTTGTCAAAAATAGACTACAGACTAGATTCCATTAATTGTACATGTAGAGTAAGTCAAAATCCCATAAAATTCACTAAAATGGTAGCCTAGAGATGGAATATAATTACTTGTGTCAAAAAATCAAACCATTTCATTCATGGAAGCATAGTTCTCTTCATCCTCCTTGTGCACTTGGGATAACCATGAAAGAGCCAACTAGTTATTACAAGGTTAAAATCAAGCATGAATGGTGGTTTTTAATAAGTATGGGAGTGAGTGAGATGAATGGGAAGTAATATGGAATATTTAAAAAAATATGATGAACTAGAGGTGTAGAAGAGGATGTGAGATATTCCTATAAAATAAGATATTAGAATTGGACAATTGAAAGAAGTCTAAATGTAACATGAAAAATTATTAAATGGATTGAAGGAATGGATGAAATGAAAGGTAGAAGGTGTAGAGACGCTTGTGAGAAATGAAATCATGATGAGATGCCCAAGTGGGGAGAAATATATTTGGATATCAACTGAAGGCAAAAGGTAATTTATGCTCTTCCAAGATTTGGATGTGGAAGCAGATGTTAGAGGTGGACATGAGGAGAGGGTTCCAAATATCTTGATAGACATTGGAAGTTAGCAAGGTAGGAAGAAAGGAGCGTGTGAAGTAACCTTTCAGAATATGACTCATGATGTAGATGAAATGAATGGGAAGGAATATCTAGATCTGATTTGAAATTCTACAAGGATTAAACAAAAGGATATTTAGATATGAGATGAAAAATGGGAGGTTTGAACTATTGTCAAGAGGCTACAAAGAGGAAAGTAATGGGAATAGAATTGGATAAATGATTTTAAAAACCTAGTGAGAAAAGGATGAGAGGAGTGAGGTCAAAATAAATATTTGATAAGTAGGAAATATCTAGTATCCCAAGGAAAGTTTGCATCTATAGAATATGATAAAAATACCTCCCATGATTAGACTCTTTTATATTTTGATGATTTTTAATAATTATTATGGATATGGAAAATGAAGTAGAACAACTATAAAGAAATTTTTGATAACGCAAGATTGGTTCCCAACACACCCAAATAATTCCTTATGTCTAATGCTCTCAAAATACTAAAATTTGGAGTAATATTAAGACATCACAGCTTGGATATTACATTTTTCTATGAACAAAAATAATCAAAGACCTAATGTTTGTAAATTACCCTTAAAACTAGAAAGAGAATAATGCCATTTTATATTTATTTGGATGAGTAATAATACAAAGAGTGAAGTACAAATATAGAGGCATCTTGAGTGTGTGAGTTAGGATAACAAATTTCCAAAAGGTCATGAGTTAACCTCCAGTTAGGAGATGTGTTAATTCAATCAATTGAGATAGAGGTGGCCCTTGATTGGACAAAGGTGGTACCTAACTTCCATTAATTAAGAGTTAGTGAGGGAGTGGTGACACTTGATGACCTCAAAATAAGGGTTATAAATATCATTAATAACTACCTAGGGTGAGGGAAGCTAATATGCTCTAATCCTATGTAAAATTAATAAATAGGTGCAATATTAGACTTCGGATAGAAAATTTGTAATTTCTCCAAATAAATTAGAGAGGGTTTACACTACAATTTAGGGGATATCCCTTGGGACCTCATTTGTTATAAGTTTGAAATTATATATTTAAAGAAAAAATAATATCCTTGGTACTAAAAAGTTACAAGGGAAAGGGAAACCACCATATTTATTGTATTAATAATAAAATGTAGAAATGAGAGGGATCATCCAAAGCAGTATATCATTTATAGACCAAACAAATGTTGAAAATATATATCTAGGATGACCTTTATGAAAGTTTTCATTAATGAATTAATCCAAATGAGTGTAATCAAAAAAATCACCCTCATCTCAACACAAGTGTGCCAAACATAAAAATGAATGAAAATTTAAAATATTGGTGAGTTGTTTTAAGATAAATACATCCATTGAAGGTGTATGAGGAGGAAAATTTAGACGAGGAAATTTTGTATAAAAACTTATAGTGAATATCTAGTATAAATGTTTTATTCAAATAATTAAATAGCAAAGGAGGAATACCCAAATTGGTACAAAAATATGAATGTGTCAACTTATAAAGCAAGAAGAGAATAATTGATTCCCTATTGGTGTATATAGAAGCCTCACCTTTATTATATAAGGAAATTTTGGATAGTTTACCTATTATGGCTTGAAAATTTATCGCTTTAAATTGGGATACAAGGAAAAATGCATATAAAATATAACTCTTACAAAGAAAAGGACTTGAAAAAAAATGTTGTGAATAGAAAGATTTTTTATTTAGAAGAGATTGAGGACATAAGAAAATACAAAGATAAATAGCTTCAGAATAAATAATGCCTTGATTTATTACTATGAATTGATGAGCACTAAAGATGGTTTACTCAATTGATGCAAGAAAGGAGAGAGAACAAACATGAAAATTTACAAGAATGCATACGCCAAGCATGATCAATATGAGATTAAAACGGTCACAAAGGTAAACACTTTTCTACCACAATAAATTTTAGAGAAATAAAATAAATTAGTAACACAATGTCATGCCAAGAAATCAAAGAGAGAATTCACCTTTGTATGAGAGATGGAGCTTCAAGATCAATAAGTAGAATAAGAAAGAATGAATAAATAGAAGAAACTAACAAGGAAAATATTTGCTAAACTAATAAGAGAAAATATAGAAGGTATAGGAAAAATTGAGGGTAAGAGATACATTTATAAAAGATAAAGAGGAAAGATTGATCAAATAATCTTAGGTAGGTGTATTATCAATAAAAAAATGAAACCCACAAAAACAATTAGAAAAATTAAGACTTTCTTGGTGCAAAAATACCAACATATTTTGCTCCTCATCATCTATACAAGAATATTCAAACCTACAACATAGGGACACCAAGTGGATTTGGGATAACATACTCCAAATCAAAAACACATCCTAGGGGATGTTCTTTTGTAGAGTTTTAAAGATGATTGTATGGATTGATGTATTTAGATATAGGTGTTAATGCTATAAATAATACAAGATATTGATTAATTCTAACCATATACACAAACCTAGTCTCGCTTTGCTTGTTGAACACTAATTAAAATATATCATGTATAATTTTTTGGAATGTATGTATGCAATTTAGTAAAACAACAAAAAAATAAAGAAGAGAGCCTTAGAGAGAATAAGGAAGATTTGATGAAACCATTACTTCAGAAGATCTGTTTATAATGCACAAGATCTCAATATATCATAACTTAGCTATAGTCTGTGTGAGACATTATGATAACATATTTTTTATATTGTTTATGTTTTTGATAGGGAAAATCAAGTTTTGAAGGGATCTCGAAACCCTTTACCCAGAGAGAAGGCTACAAAATATAAAGAAAACACCACCAAACAACCCCAAAAAGAAAAAAATAGTTGTTACAATATGAACTGTGACAACAAACAACCAAACCATCAACAAAACATAAGCAAAATAATCCAAACCAATAGAAACCACAACAGATCTAAAGTCTTGACTGCATCTAAATTGTTGGAGATCACATTATCATACATCTCCACTACTTCAAGCTCTTAGAGAGGAATAGCTACCATCTTCTTGGTCTTACTTCTGGTATGAACACACGGCCCCTCATCTATACTCTTGTCCTTATGATTTTGTTGAATAACATCAACAATCACCTCCTCATTCTCACCAAGTTACAACAATTTACCAGTCCACTTATGGGATTTTTCATTCAGCATTGTAAGCCCCTTAGCACTTGTGTGGAGAGACTACTTACTAATATGCACAATAGAATTCAAATCATTACAAATTTTATTGACTTTTTCCTCCAATGACACCAACTTGTCCTCATGCTCCCTACTACTTTTCTCTTAATCTATTGCCACCTTGTCAAGAACAACATTCATGGTTTTAACTTTATACCACATTGTCCACTCCTTCTTGTTACAATTAACCAAATCCATACTGATATTCTACATCTCATTCAACTTGACATTGATATCCTTGACCTCTGATAGCAACCATTTGAATAGTGATAGGAAATTACTCATACCATCCTCTACCAACCTAACGACAACATCCAAGTTTATATTTTCCTAATTCAGAGTCTCAGTAGAAGGATTGGCAACATTCTCAGATTGACATTTTGAATTCAAACCTTTTCCCTTCAAATCTCTACAAATGGGAGATTCCTCCAAGTCAACCACTTCAACATCCCTAAGTTTCTTCTCAGAATTCACCACTGAATCCACCAACTGCTCCAAAAAACCCTTCTTTCCATCAACCTAATAGGATTCTCCAACCCAAATTGAATAGGGGAAACATCCCCAGTACTCTGAGTGCCATCACCCACAAGACCTTTTTCAGTCATGTTCATGGGCCAAAGTGACTCACTAACAGGCAGGGAGCTAGAATCACCTCGCCTCTCTTAGAAGAAGTAGAATGATGATTAAACTACTCACTTCCCAAGGTTCTTGATGTTGGGTCTCAACTTACTGTTTCACTTAGTGGTCAATGTGGATATAATATGCAAAGGGGCATGTTGGTATTATGAACAAACTCTGAACATCCAATGGAACAAAGAATAGATTTTCCCAAATAAATATAAAAACATGAGTTAGAGTTTAGGAAAGAAACGGTAAATAATATCACTTAGCATTCAAACATATAATTAAATGATGAGATTTAGTTAAAATGAAACCTATGACTAACCTAATCCATGATAACACATGCAATCAAATATATTCAAGGTGTTGATATTAAACCTTAATCTTCCCATAGAGCACAACATTACATATTCATTCACTCATCATGAAATAATAGATCAACGAATAAAAAGAAATACCATTCACAAAGTGTAACCAAAGATAGCTTTAAATCTGGTTCCTTCCAATTGATTGTATTCAATTAAGCAGAATTTATCTTAGAAAAATCACTAAGATACAAAAAAACCATCACCTCCAGTAACACCAACTTAAGTAAAATAGTTCAGAGAGTCTAAAGGAAAACTACATAAAATAGAAAACTAGTATCTAAAGAGTTATGGAAATCATAACTTCAATTTTCTGACCATTACAAAGTGGGAAGAAGTCCCATTTATAAAAATCCCCGACCCAATGCCTACAAAGCCTCAAAATAAAATCCACAAAATTAGGAACCACTAGAGCCCTCAAAGACAAGTGTTTAATATTGATCTCCAGTTAACTAATAAGGGATAACATCAAAAATTGCATGCAAAGGAAGATCATCATACTATTGGCGGCTTCGGTTGAACTTGTACTAGGCTCCTACAAAGTAGGGGAATCCCATGTTGGTTTTATTCCATTTTAAAAAAAGAATATTTTGTTGCCATCCTCATTCTTCTATCTTCTTCTCTTGTAGGTACTCCTCGTAACTATCAAAGACTTGCTTGAGTGTGTCCTCATCGGGTCCATCAACCCAAGGTTCTTCAAATGTAATTATATCCAACTCTCCAGAAGTGGACCCATGCATATCCTCTAACTTAGTAAACTCCTTCTGAGAAATTCTCACCACATCCTTAAAATCTGTCAACTTATCAATCAGCAAACATCATCATCATCCCCCTTTTGTATCAATTCCCTCAATCTATTATCCAATTTTCCTTTCAACTCTTCAAGAGGAAGACCATCTTTCACATGGATGTCTCCATTTATAATCATGGCTATAGTAGCCTCAAATTCTACTAGCTAGTATGCCAAGTATTTCCCAACTTGTTGCATATGCCCCCTATGTTCACAAATGAATGAGGATGTGAAGATGATGATGTTCATTGTCTTCTTGATAATATTCAAATTATCATCATCCAAAATTGCTTTCTCAATGAGTACTTGTTGAGGTAAGTTGCTTATATCTTTTAGCTTCTTCATACAATTTCTATACTCTTCTCATTTCCATGTTTCTTCAACATACTTCGTTATAGCATTGATCAATTCCCAAGCATCGGTATGGGTCTTTTCCTTTGGAAAGAAACTATTCAACCTCCTTGTTCGGTATGGATGATGATAATATTCAAATTATCATCATCCAAAATTTCCTGCTCAATGAGTACTTGTTGAGGTAAGTTGCTTATATCTTTTAGCTTCTTCATACAATTTCTATACTCTTCTCATTTCCATGTTTCTTCAACATACTTTGTTATAGCATTGATCAATTCCCAAGCATCAGTATGGATCTTGTCCTTTGGAAATAAACTCTTCAACCTCCTTGTTCAACTGATCAATCCAGTTATCCATCATACCTGCTTTTCTTCTCATTTCAGTGAGGTCATCAACCTCTTTCTAACTTAACAATAAAGGTGTCTCTGGAGTACTTGACCGTTCTAAGATGGGAGAAGCTAAGTCCTTTAGAAATCTATTCATCTAAGCAACTTGAGCCTTAAGCTCATCGTTAACCTGCTTATCCTTTATCATCCTTGACTTGGTAGTAGATTTGGCAATATCAAGCAAGTTCACTTGTTGATTCCTAGTCTACTTTCCCAAGTTTGTACTGCTCACCTGATAGTCAGTCAATTGCATCCCTCATTCATCCTTGTCAACTAGAGGAGTAGCATATTCTACAATTAGATATCCATCGTTCGTTAGTCTCATGGAATGAATTGTCTAAGACTTTTTCCTTGGCTTTTCCTTCTCAATTTCCTTCATCATATCTTCCCAAATTAAAGGTTGTGGCTGCACTTTTTGCCTCTTCTCAAGGTTCAACTTAAGCCAGGAAATAGCTACAGGGGGAGTGATCATTTTTTGTGAAGGAGGAGGTGTAAGGGGAGAAGATTGCATCATTGTCACCATGGGTTGGGTGGCAGCCTTTTGTTGTTGTTCCTTATCCTCCTTCTCTTTATCCAACCTATCAGCTTCAGATCTTCTTTCCAATTCTTTTTGTCCTTCTCTCTTTCCTTCTTCTTCCTCTAACATTTTTTGCTCCAACAAGTTCTCTCTTTCACTTTCCAGCTCCTTAATCTTCTGCATTAGCCTGGATTTTTCTTCATTAATTTGGGCTTGTTCTTCTTCATCCCTTTTTTGTTGAAGAAGATCTTATTCTTCCTTCTTTTTTTGAGCTATCTCCTTATCCTTGACTTTAGCTTCAAACTCTTCTCTTTCTCTCTAATGTTGAGCCTTTTCTTCTTCCAATTCCTCAACCTTTTGCAACAAGGCTAGTTTTTCCCTTTCGGCCTTGGCCTTTTCTTAAGATTATTTTTGCAAAATTTCATTGTTTTCCTTTTCTAACCTTGCCAATTCTTTAGCTTTTTCTCTTGCCTCAAGTGCATGTTTCCTTTGTTCCAGAGTCATATTTGCATCCTCTTCACTAGCTTTGGACTCTCCTGATTGGGTAGCCACTTCTTGATCTTTCATTTTGGCTTCCTCAACACTTTGGGTTGAAGCTCTCTTGATAGTTTCAAAGAGTTCTTCTTGCTCTCCAAAAGTTAAGACATGATCCTCCCCAATCTACTCAACATCTTCAGTTGTGTCAACTTGTGCTCACTCCCCATCAGACTCGGTGGCCTCAAAGTCAGATCGAACATCATGAATTTCCACTCCATGCTCCATTTCCTTTAATCTTGTAGCCTCCCTATGGAGATCCCCTATGGACATCTCCTCAGTGGCTCCTTCTAAAAAGGGTATTCGAGATGAAGTGCCTACTCTAGCCTCACGTGTTGTAGCTTGTGGACCTTGAGGAGTTGTATTTATTGAATAGGTATTTCAAGTTTAGCATCTTTGTCCATGTTTGGGGGGTATTTCTCAAGTTTTTCCTCAAGAGTTGTCTTCCTTCTGGTTCTCCTATATTCTTTAACTCCCCATGCCTTCCTCTTCTTTAAGGTCTAGGCCATAGGTTCATATAGCCTTGAAGTGACCCATTGGAGACTCATATCCACCACTGTTCCAGAAATCTTGCTAATATCAATAGTTTCCTTTTCATCCTAGCTAATGGGATCCAAATTCTTAGTTCCGACCTTGTTAGTTTCATAACTAGGGTCCAATAAAACACCATCATCAATCAATGTATCTGATACATCCTCCTTAATTCCATATTCAATCATTTGGGGAATGGTAAGCCTCTCATAACCCTTTTTCCTTACCTCATATTGATCCTATAGATTAGCCCAAAAGTCTTCCAATAGATTATGGTGTTTAGGAAATAAGGGAGCTTACAAGTTATTCATCTTACCTTAGGGATCAAAATACTTCTAAGTTGTATACAATCCCAAGCTTGTGCCATCTATCTCTATACACATTTCCTTTGCAGCTGTAATGTGGGAGCAAGTGTAATATCCCAACTTCATTGGGAACTTGTGACTACCTAGCTTGTGTTTATCACCAAATTTTCCATTTACTTCTACTGCCTAGTATAAAAATTCCATCAGTACCATTCTATCACTGTAGCACCTTGGAAGTCTATGGGGGTGTGCATCAAACCCAGCCAATATAAAGTGTGTAAACTTGGGATATTGGATATACCAATTCCCCCCTTCAGCAATAAATGCCATGGCCTCTCTACTTAGCCTATACCCTACATCTCCTGTAAGTTGATTGATGATAACGTAGAGGAAGGCATCATTAACCCTCTGGTAGTGTGACTCTAATTCCTTCAAGGTCAACTAATTATAATGCTCTCATGCCTTCTATTGATGCCAAAAATTGACAAGGTAACAGCCTTATGGGAAACTCAGTTAATGGGGGGACCAATTGCGCTAAACTAAGGTGATGCGCCAATATGTAGATGTAGGCACGGTAAATTTATCTTTTGGATGAGATTTTAAGGGCCCGTTCAATAATCTGCTAAGTCCTAGAATAACAAAAATCAAAGATGAAAACCTGAATTATTTATTCAATAACATAAAATAACTCCCATACAAATTTACTGAAAAGAAGAGTCAAAGACATGGTCTAAATTAGCAAACTTGTATTGAAATCATAGAAGTTCTACAAATAAACAACTCAGTACAGTAATGGCACAGTATAATGTTTTGTCAAATAACTTTAAGAAAATAGAAAGGATGAACAATGGCACAGTCTATGAATCTTATACAATAATCTAAAAATAGTACAAAAGACCTAGTGTCTTTCACAATTTTTTTTGTATTTTCCAAACTCATTTTTAGAAGGAAGAAGTAGTATATATAGAAAATAATCCCACCACCTGGTGGGCCAGTAATAGAAAATATTCCTTCATCATGAGCAATGATGCCCAAATCAATGATTTCCCTTAGTTGTTGCAACAAAAAAATATTCGAGTCATAGCACGCAGTCATCTTCGAGCCAGATGCATCCCCTGTGAATGATGGTGGTAGTCCCAGCAGAACCTCATGTAGACATATGTCACTTACCCATGGAGTTAGTTAGGACACATGGAAATATAGTGGGAATCGTGGTTCATTCATCCCTTCCCTTCGATAAAATCTCCACGAAGAAGACACGTGGAGAAGTCCTTACTACTAGCGCTGACTATGGGGTCTACCAAAAAGTGTATGTAGATCGATGCAATGTGGCATGAGGGTGGAGTTTGTTTGAGAAGTGAAGGAAGCAGGCTTTTAAATTCATGCACTACTAACACGTGGAAGCATGGCAGGGCACTCCGAAGAAAAAAAGGAGGGAATCCTTGCAAAGAGCGCTTGGCAGACATGTGGTGGCAGCAGGCAAAGTTTTCAAAAAGGGGCCGAAGGATATTCCAATATATGGGGTGTGGGTCGGACTTAGAAAAATAAAAACAACCCAAAGGGAGCTCGAGGAAATTTATATCCATAGTTTTTGGCAACTACTAGGGGCATTTCACCTGCGAAACGAGGAACTCAAAAATTTCTGGTTCGCGGACCAGAGCCTTGTCCATTGGGCGATGTAATCAGAGCTTGGAGAGATCGATCTACAGAGGCAACCAATCAACCTCGGATGGCGTTGATATGTCACGTATATTCTCTTGCACTTTGTGTAGATCAGTCACTTCTTTGTATGGCAGCATCATGGATATACTGGCCCTAGAATCGAGTTGGAAGAGCAATTGCACTATCTAATGAGTGATGCCCTCAATATCCTCTGCAGTAGGGGGTTCACTGAAGCTCGAAAAGGAGATGTGTCTTGCTACTTCTCCTCAATCTTTGTTGCAATCTACTCTGCTATGGCCACCGAATCATTAGAGAGAAATGGGGAGGGCAGACCCACCTAAGTTAGCTAGGAGAATTTTGCTTGTATGTTGTTCATAGTACAACCCAGTATGGAAGCACACTCGCTAGCATGGAGGATGGTTGTGTGGCAGTGGATGAACTCCTTTGTTGTTTTGATAGCTGACTTTCGGTCCCCAATCCCCATGCTTTCTAAGTCCTCATTCGGAACTATGTATAGCTTATTCAACATTTTTTTTGCCTTAGGAACCTTTTTCGTGATGAATTGTGGGAATCAATCAATCGTTTTGTGAACCTCCCTACTTAAACTTGTTGCCTCCGCCATGAACTAGAGCGTCAGCTAAAGATTCAGGAAAAAGGCCTTGACCTTTTCCCAGTATGAAATATATAGTCATTGGGCTACTTGAAGGAGGTCTGACTAGGTAGCAAGGGGTTGGGGAGGATTCTTGAAAAGGATAATTTATGTATCCCTCAACCTAACGTCCTGTGTCAGTTCTAAAATCCTCTTGTCTGCAATGAAGAGTTGTTCCTATAGGCTTCTCAAATCGGCAAGCCATTTTTCTTCGGCCTAGCTTCTACTTGTTGATTCACTTTCAAGGGAAAGCTTCACCTCCTGAATTTCCTTCTCAAATTGAGCCTATTGGCCCTCAAAGTCTGTGTCCTTTTGCCTCATTCTTTGCTCTAATTGAGTGTGTTGATGCTGAAACTCCTCATTCCTTTGTTGCATCTCCTCTTTCGCCCTAGCCAACTGGTCCTGTAATTCTTGGTTTTTCTGCTATAGCTCAGTGACCAGGTTGGAATCTTGGGCTTGGAACTTTGCAAGTTTCTCCCAAAGTTTGGCCTGCTCTACCTCCACTTGTTGTGACAAATGAATAAATTTGGCATCCCTTGCTTTGTCCTTCTCCAGTAGGACCTCAATTCTCTCCTTCACAATTTTAAGCTCTTCTTCCTTCTTCTTCAGCTGGTGATCAGACTTAAGCAATTCAGTGGTCACCACTCATTGTGTCTCCTCCATGAGGTCAACTTTATCTTGCAGTTGGGCTATGCTTAGATCAAGTCACATAGTATAGATGTTGTAATCATCGGGTTTCATCTCTCCTTGTGGTTTGATTACGATTGGATGCATGGTTGCAAAATGCAACGATTGTTGGGCCTCATTGAAAAGTGTTTGCACCTTTGGCTCAGCCGGCCTTTTAGCATCCTTGGCCTTTTGCTTCTGGATTGTTAGAGCCCATGCTTGTTTTTTTTTATCGCCTTCTAACAAAAATTTTGTTGGCGACCTAATGAGTTCGCCCGCAAAGGGTGCACCAGGAGGAAGAGCAAAAGGGAACAAGAGGGTAGTGGTTTCGGCCGATTTCTTCTTCAAAATGGAGAACGTTTGTGGGGAGAATGGAAGAATATACCAATGTCTAGTCTACAAAGTAGCGGGAGGACTTAAGGGAAGCGGTGGCGGTAGCAGAGGTGCAACAGACTCCATTTGTTGAGAAAGCTGGGTCGAAGCTAAAGCGGTGGATGAAAAAGGTGAAGTGATAGCGGATGTGGATTGGGCTCTAGTGAAAGGTCAAATAACCCGTAGAGGAGTAAAAGCGAGTGGTCCCACCTAGAAGAACTAGGAGAAACCTCTCGCAGCTATTGTAGTAGTAGTAGAGTAGGAAAGGCCGACACTTGAAGTGATGGATGACACAGAGACAGTGGAAGAAACTAGAGATTGTTAATCAAGAAGAGGGACAAAGAAAGATACCTAGGTTGTGGAGGCCTTTGATCCTTGGCTCATTGTAGGCTCTTGTGAACCTTCTCCTGGAGCTTCATCTATGCGCTGCCTTTTGGTTGGTGGGGAATTTTCCAACTCTATTACCTCCAATGGTCATTTTTGGGAAACTCTGAGTTTTTTCACGGCCCATGTGTATGTCTACGAGGATCTTGAACATGATATATTCACCCACAGCTTCAGAGTAGTTGTGCTAGGCTATGCCACTGCTTGTTCATTTTTCTGTGTTGGGGCCATCTGCACTTCCTTTTCCTTCTCCTTCCCCTTTCATGTATATTATCTAGCCTCTTCTGGGTCCACATCCTCATCACCTCTTGCATCAGTATCCTCATGCTCGTTGAAATTATCAAATCTTCCATCCATCTCTACATCTTGATAAGGGGTATTAGGGCGTTGGATCTCTTGTCAGTAAATCCAGAAATCCCTAATCCTTTCCTCACTCTAGTTAAAATTCTTTACCAAATCATTGTGAAGAGTGGCCCCCATTTGACGCTTCTCATTATGCTTTACCAAAGGGAAGTAGAACTTAATCCATGGCAGCCTACTATCCTCTATGGGAATGTGAACCAGGTCAACCAATAGATCATCCTGATCCTTCAGTGGGTTCCGCTGCTTTTCCTAGTAAGGCTGGGGGTTGTGCGTTACCTTGAAAAATGCATTTGTAAATTCATTGTCAGGGTTGTATTTCCATTTTTCGCAAATCCATACTATCCCCAGATGAGCCAGCTTTGCTTCAAATAGCTTGTGTGTCTGCTTCTTGGCCATCACCACCATCTTCAAAGTCAAAGGGAAGAAGAAGAATCCCTTCTTACCCCTTCCTCCACAAAAATTATTGTCGATAATCGACACTTGTCAGAACATTTCAAGGGCCAACACCCTATCTGTGACGCATGCCAGAAGCTGGAATGGTTCCTTAGTAAAGCCACACATCTGAATGAATGTGAAATCCTCTTTGAGAAACCAGTCACATTTCGGAGTGAAACTCTGCATCCACCCTGTCTGGTCGATAGAAATCTGATAAATACCACCATCCTCACTCAAGTCTTGCAGAATCAAAGTCAAGAAATAATCCAAGAATGTATAATAGTCATAAGTTGTGAAGAGGAGAGGAGTCCATATAGAAGTCGGCCTTCTTATTCCCTTTTCATCAAACATAGCCAACCTCACATTTTTTTGAATAAGTCAGGGTTCTAATGCAAAAACATATGGGCAATGAGAGAAGGAAATCTGAACTTTTGTTGTGTTCTATATTCCTTTATTTGGCTCAGCATCTCCCTGACGATGACTTCTGTGAAGTCATACCAGAATAAGGAATGTTGCCTACACAACTAAAACCCCAGACCCAGTTGAAATTCCTGAACATACCTATCGGTGTCCAGGCCACAAACAAAGGCCATCATTGAAAAGGCATCATGCATGTCTGTGGGGAAAGCATAATGTGCTATCAGAATATGTGGTGGCTTTTTCTGATCTTCCCTGAGCCTTTTGGTTTCTTTGTTATAAAAATATAGAGCAAGATCTTTGCCCCTCCAATATTTGTCTCCTTTTCTGGAGTGAATGAATCCATCTTGTCCACTTTAGATTTTTTTACAAGGATGCATAGCATGCTTTAGATAGCTTCTATGTTGATGTTAACTCTCAGCTCTCGGCCCTCAATGGTGTTGGTACTTGGGTTAAAATGCTTAAAATGGTGTTGGTTCTGGGTAGTGATGTACAAAAGGAACCATATACTGTGGAATCCCACTGAACCATTTCCTATACGCCAAAGAATCCTGGTCACTATTCTTCTTCATTCTCTCGCAAGTCACCTCCCTAAGAGTCTTAGGGTTCTTTCTCAGGATAGGATCATGAATGTTATCCCATTCTTCCTTTATTTGGATTTGGTCCCTGTGAGTCTTTTTTTTTTCAGCAACCCGCATGTGAATCCACTTCAACTTCTCTAGTATCCCAGGTGAAACGTAAGAGGTATCGCTGAAAATATTGGCCATGGGTGCCACACGCATGGTGTTAAACAAGATTTTTGTTTCCTCTCCTTGTGTTTCAATTGAGGATTTTGGGCCATTTTCCTTCTACTATGGATTTTTGTTATGCTCAAACTTGTTGTAATTCAATGGTGTTCCTTAGTAATTCTGCACTCAAAATTATTTGCACTGGATAGCATACTCAGGAATCCTTTTTACAATGTTAGTCTTTCAAATGCAATACTTAGCTATTTCTTTCTTGGAGTGGCAGATGGCAGTTGCCTTTTTGCATTAAATTCGACATGTACTGCCAACTCCTTTGCTTGTGTGAAATGAATTCCTTGTCATTTTGAAAAGACAAGAATTCATAATGATATTTAGCAATGATGTCCTACGGTGCGATTTTCTTGGGAAATTGATCCAGCGATTGAAGGTGTATAAACCTTTCGCATAATTTGGAAATTAATATCTCAAAAAGAATGATTAAGCTCAACAGTGCAATGAGTACTTGAAAATATTTGTGTTCTACCTTGGAATTTGAAAAATGCTTGCAACGCGACACCTCAACACCTGGTCATGCAGACTACCACTGAAGACTGCCACTGACTTATGCCAATTAATAATCTATACTTAACTCCGCATGCAGCGAGTCATACCTGGCAGGCACAACTGGGTGGGAAATTTGAGCATGCTCTTTGTGGGATTTTCTTGTTAACACTCAATTAGCATCATGCTTATGGCATGCAAGTACCTCAGATATCTTGGCTATTTCTATAAATAGGCCCTTAAACAACAACAAAATCATACTTAGCAATTGGGAAGAATTGGTATTAGGCAGTTGGGTAGAATTAGCACTAGGCATTTGAGTATAACTAGCATCATGAGTACTCCAATTAGGCTAGTTAGCAACAAGTCTCAAACAACTTTCTTAGGTGAAATCTCTAATAGGTACTTGAAGTGAATGACAAAAAACAAGCATTTGTTGGCCATAATAGCAATGAAGTTGGTTTTGGGAAGGGACTGCATTGAGTACGAGGATAAATATAGGGTCAATATTGATGTTTGCTTGCATTTTGTTGCCTCTTTGCTTGATATCCAGGTCCCTAAATAGATGATTTTGTGCTTGACAATGGAGATCTTTCCCAAGTTTTACCTTGGTGGCCTTGGTGAAGTGGTGACAAACGCGGTCTATGGCCTTGGACTCCCCACGGTGAGCGAACTCCGCCAACATATTGAAGAAGATGCAATGGTGTCGTGGGTACCATTTCTAAGTGGGTTTTTCATTCAAACACATGAAGAGCACCGGCAGAGGGTCACTAGAGCTTGTCACTTCCTGTTGTGTTGCTAATATACTTTAAAAGTATAGCCTCAAAGCCCTTTTGCATGTGTATTATCGAAGTATATCATTCTATATATAATGAATATACAGCTTTTATCAAATTGCTCATCTCTTTTGCTTCTTGTAATTCTACAAAATGGGTTCCCTTTTCTCCATTTCTTTGAGTACCTTTACAATTTCGCACATGGGTTCATTTTCAATTTTATGGGTTGCTTGGAAAGACCCAATTGAAAAAAACATGAAAGAAAAATAATTACAATGTTTACATATTTACACTGGCAGAATAATAATGAAGCTTAATTAAACAATTTGAGTTGGATTCCGTTAACTAGAATCCCCAATGCTTCCTTCTCCATATTTTCTAATTCAAATACGTTGTGTTGTTTGCATTGAATTATTCTAAAAGGGCCTTCCCACAGACTATCAAATTTTCTGTGTTGACCAGGCTTTATGGCCCTTTCATTGAATTTTAATACTAGGTCTTCGTATTTTAGACTCTAGTCTGAGGCTTTCTTGTCAAACCATCTTTTAACCACCTATTGGTGGTTAGACATGGTTGTTAGGGCCTTTTCTCTTTTTTCTTGTACTTCTAGTAACTCGGCCAATCGACCATCCATAGCTCCACCTTCTTCAACCTCTAGGGATTTGAGTAGTTGTAGTGTCAGAATCTCCATAGAGATGGGCAATAGTGCTTCTTTCACATACACTAGTTCATACGGCGAAGTCTTGAGGACATGCTTAGGAGTTATGCAGTCTACCTAGAGTGCTACCCAAAGGTTCTTGTGCCACTCCTTCTGATGTTCCAACCCAATTCTTTTAATGAGTCAAACTAAATTTTTATTAGTCAACTCATCCAAGCCATTCCCCTGCAGGTAATAATTTGATGATTTTTTTAAGAATATTACATGCACGAGTGTGAATTGACATACCTTAGAACCTAGGAAAGCCTTAGCGTTGTCGGAGATGATGGTCTTTGGTGGACCGAATCTCATTACTAGCTTCTCAAGAAATTCCACAATCTCCACCTCCATTACATTCTTCAAGGGCATGGCCTCGGTACATCTGGTAAAGTAGTCCATGGTCGTGAGGATCCATTTGTGTCTGGCGTGTTGGCAACACAAGGACAGACATCTAAGAGGGGGCATGAATTAGTTGTCACAGAACTTTTAACTTATTCAACTTATTAACCTTATTCTTAGATCTGATCAATAACCATGAAAGCATAAATCAAAAACACATCAGAAACACACATAACACCAATATTTTTTATGTGGAAACCCTGTTAGGGGAAAAACCATAATGGAGGTTAGTCCACAAGATTATACCCTATTAAAAGTACAAAGAAATATGAATGGGGAATGCACATGCATTCAAGCACACTTCCTAGAGCTCACTAATCAATTACAAAAGGAAGACTCACTATCTTACAAAAGATTTGGATTTCATCTAGAAGATTTTGAACTAAGAAAATAGCATCTGCTAATGCCTGATTACAGTTCTTGTTAAGCACATGAACACTTATTCACACTCTGCTCACTCTTCTTCACACTCTGCTTCTTCCTTCGAATGATTAGGAAATTATTCACACATATCATACACAAGCACACCTTGCACACACCTTCAAATAGAATAAACAATTGCTTATATATATCCGCAACAAGAAATTACATCGCTACATGTTGGCCTCAACAAAATAATAAAATGAATGCAAATTGTCGACCCAAAACAATAAATAATTTTCAATGTGAATCAACCAAGGTCGGCCACAACATAGTGAATACCCAAAACCAAATCTCAAACATGAAAAAACTTCAAATAATTATTCCTCGAAGATCCACAACACGCTACAACACCCTGTCGGCCACGAACATGAAAAACATGAACATGCAAGAGAAAATCTCTAATCACGAGCACAACAATCAATGCAGGCATGCATCAAAGATAGAGCATGATCTAGAAACATCCACAAACATCATGAATCACCATATAAGCATCCACAGCAATTGAACTTACTAAAATCACATCATCATCATTCAGGAACACCAACTGAAGCAACAGAATGACTGTCAGAACACAACTACTCATATACTTGAAAAAAAACCCTTTAATCGACAACCATTGATCATCAATGTACTGAGGTAACCAACAAACTAAACTTCACTTCACCACTGACAACCTACAACTTATTTATTACAATTTTCTCAATATCCTCGACATATACAACTTCTAAGACATTAATGCCAATAGTGTTGACATCAATGAAAACCACATATCAGCAACACAACCACAACATCCAACAATCTCCCCCTTTGGCATTGATGGCAACACATGATGTGAAAAAACACCATCAACGCAACTATCTTTAGCACTTACTCCCCCTTAGGTTCTGACTCTTTTCTCCTCAACTCTTTCACATGACTCTTCTCCCCAGATAATTCAAAAATTTGCACATGACTCTTCTCCCCCTTTGACGTCAATGAAAAAGATCTCTTTTCTCCACACAAGCTCTGAACCACATATTTGAACATCTGACTACTCCCCCTGAGTAGCAGCCACCACAACATCAATTTGGATCAAGATATGACTATGAAATGCATGGATTGATGTAATTCAATGCATATTAGTTCTGATTAGGAGGGGTAATCACCCCTAGATTCCCTCTGAGATACTCAAAAGTATCCTTAGGAAACGGTTTGGTAAAGATATCTGCAATATGTTCCTTAATAAGCACATACTCCAATCTGACTTCCTTTTCACTCACCTTCTCTCTCAAAAAGTGAAACTCAATAGATATATGCTTGGTCTTTGAATGCAACACCAGATTCTTAGAAATGTTAATTGTACTTGAATTATCATAGAATATAGCAATAGGTTCATCATACACAACTCTGATATCTTTTAACATTTGCTTCATCCATAATACTTGAGTACAATTATTAGCAGCAACAATGTATTCTACCTCTGTAGTAGATAAAGAAATGGCATTTTTCTTCTTACTTATCCATGAAATCAGCTTCTTACCCAAGAAAAATGCACCACCACTAGTACTCTTTTTTTCATTCTTATCACCTACCTAATCAGCATCAGTAAAAGCACTCAAAGTAAGATCATCATCTTTAGGATACCACAGCCTAAAATCAACTATCCCCTTCAAGTATTTGAAAATACTTTTCACAGTAGTTACATGAGATTCCTTAGGATCAGCTTAAAATCTTGCAATAATACATACTGCATTCATGATATCAGGTCTAGTTTGAGTCAAATAAAGCAATCCACCAATTATCGATCCGTATCTAGTCTGATTTGCTTTTGGAGAATCATCATCTTGTGTCAACTTGCATTTGGTCAACATAGGTGTACCAACTAGATTTGAATCTTCCATACCAAACTTCTTTAGCAATTCTTTTACATACTTGGACTGAGATATGAATATCCCTTTATCTAACTAAGTAATTTGAAATCCCAAAAATAATTTCATCTCACCAATCATAGACATCTCAAACTCATTCTACATCTCATCAACAAACTTCATGCACAAACTATCATCTCCTCCAAAAATGATATCATCAACAAAGACTTCAACAATCAAATCTTTATTATCATCAATCTTGAAATACAGATTGGTATCAGCAGTACCTTTATTGAATCCAAGCTTCAGCAAGTACTTGTCCAATCTGGCATACCATGCTCTTGGGGCTTGCTTAAGTCCATATAATGCTTTCTTCAACTGACAAACCATATATCCCTAATCAGCCAATTAAAATCCATCAGGTTGCTCAACATATAATTCTTCTTCCAATTTGCCATTTAGAAATGTTGACTTGACATCCATCTAATAAACCTTGTAGTTTTTGTAAGCAACATAAGCAAAAAATAATCTCACGGCTTCAATCCTAGCAACAGGGGTAAAGGTTTCTTCAAATTCAATTCCTTCCATCTAAGAATATCCTTTACACACCAATCTTGCTTTGTTTCTAACAACTTCACCTTGCTCATTTAGCTTGTTTCTAAAGACCCATTTAGTTCCAATTATATTTTTGTCCTTAGGTCTAGGAACAAGAATCCATGTATTATTCTTCTGAATTTGTTGTAGTTCTTCTTTCATTTCTTTGACCCAATGTTCATCTTTGCATGCTTCATTGACACTATTAGGCTTAGTCTTTGAAATCAAACAGTATTCTTATATAATTTTTCTCCTAGTCTAAACACCTTTGTTCTTATCACCTATAATCTGATCTTTTGAATGGTTTAGTCTTACATACCTTGGAGTCTTAGGATGTTCTTGAACTTCTGGCTCTTGTGATCTCTCTTATGCACTTTCACCAGTTCCTTCCTCTTGATTTTCTTGATTCACCAGAATGATCTGGACTTGATTTTGAGTCTAAACTTTCTTTCCTATGACTGAACTGTTATTCTGATCATTTGAATCATATCCACAAGTTCTGGATGGTCTAACTATGTCTTCATCAACCTTGCCATTTTCACTTTCAACTACTTTCCTCAATCTCTTATTGTAGCACCGGTAGGCCTTACTCTTAATAGAATAACCAAGAAAGATTCCTTCATCACTCCTAGCATCAAAATTTCCTATCTCTTCATCTCTTTTGATATAGCATTTACTCCCAAATATTTTGAAATATCTAATAGTAGGTTTGTGACCAAACCATAGCTCAAAAGCGATCTTACTAGTATCACCTTTAACTTGTACCCAGTTGAGGATGTAAACGCAGTACTCACAGCTTCTCTCCAATAGATATGAGGAACAATTCCTTCCAACATCATAGTCCTAGCAACATCTTGAATTTTCTTGTTCTTCCTTTCCACAACTCCATTTTGTTGAGGGGTCCACGAGGAAGATAATTATCTCTTTATCCCATGCACTTCACAAAAATAATTAAACTCATGGGAAGTGAATTCACCACCTCTATCTGATCTCAAACATTTAATCTTCAGACATGTCTCTGTCTCAACCATAGCCTTAAAAATCTTGAATTTCTCTAGAGCTTCATATTTTTCCTTTAAGAAAGTAACCCACATCAATCTAGAGTAATCATCAATAAGTAATATGAAGTACATGTCTCCATGTAAACTTCTGACTCTAGAAGGACCACACAAATTAGTATGAAAAAGCTCCAACACTTCATTTGAACATTGTTGTTTGCTCTAAAATGAAATTCTAGTTTGTTTTCCTAACTGACATTTCTTGCATATAGTATTAGTAGGCTTTACCAACTTAGGAATACCTCTCACTACCTAAGTAGAACTTATCTTGATAATATTGTCAAAGTTTACATGACACATTCTCCTATGCCACAACCAACTTTCATCAACTTGAGCAATCAGAAACTTTACCAGTAGCATTCAGGTGAAAGATGTTACCTTTTGTTTTTGTACCTGAAGCAATCACATTTCTAGAACTCCCCAATATTCTGCACTTTCCATCCTTGAATTGAAGATTGTATCCCTTTTCAACCATCTATCCAACATTTAAAATATTATGCTTCAAACCTTCCACATATAGAACATCATCAGTATTATTCTTACCATCAAGAGAAATACATCAGCTGCCACAGATTACACTAGCTTTGTCATCACCAAATCTTTCAACACCACCATCATACTTTTCTAGGCTCACAAATTTTCTTTTATCACCTGTCATGTGATGAGAGCATCCACTGTCAATCACCCACTCATCTTTCTCTTCAACTCAAGCAGCTAGGGCTTTCTCCACATTAGAGTAACTAATAGATTCAGTAGGGGCAAGATAATTTTCCTTTATAGCAATAAATACCCATTTTTCTTCACTCACATTCCCTTTATCAGATTCATCATCTATCACACCTTCATCAGCAGCATAATAACACTTTCTTTGAAATCTAGGATTATTAGGTCTTGGCTTAGGGACTCTTTCCAGACACCTTCATGCAAAATGACCTATCTTATTGAAAGAAAAACATTTAATAGGCAATTTCCCTTTATACTTACCTTCTCCTCTGGCTTCCCTTTTGACAATAAGTGCTTCAAGCTCCTCTAGTTTTCTCTCCTCTTCTTCAATCTCTTTCATTTCCTCCTCATACTTGAATACCTTTCTAGAAGAACTTTCTCTCAGATCATATCTTTGTTTATCTCTTCCATAGGTAGTAGCCTTGAATGCAGATTCTATCTTAGGAAGAGCATCACCAAATTCACTCAACTCAAAAGTTTTAAGTTTACCAATCAACATGTCTATGGTTACATTTGTTACTGTCTGGAGCTCCTCAATAGTAGTAGTTTTGACTTTGTATGTAGCAGGCAAGGATTTAAGCACTTTAGCAACAATCTCTAATTCTTCCAATCGTCCACTAACACATATGATACCACACAAAAGTTCATTCACTCTTTGCATGAAAGAAGTAATGTTCTCATCATCATCCATTCTCAACATTTCATATTTCCCTTTCATACTTTGCAACTTAGCAATCTTCACATTAGCATCACCTTCATACAAAGTTTCCAAATTTTTCTAGATCTCATAAGTAGTCATCAGATCCATAACATTTGTCATCTCAGAATTAGTCAAAGCACTCAACAATGCTTCATTAATCTCATCTATAGTAGAAGGACCATTCTGTGGAATGATATACCTATTCTTTGTAATTTTCCAGTAGGGTTCACCAATGCATCTCAGATGACACGTCATTCGAGCCTTCCATAGAGAATAATTTGTTCCATCAAATCTCAGACTATCCTTCTTGTATGTCGTCATCCTGGATCACCTCAAGCTATAGAAATTCTTCCAAGGAACCTGCTCTGATACCAATTGTTCGCAACACAAGGGTAGACAACTGAGAGGTGGGGATGATTAGTTGTCATAGAAATTTAAACTTATTCAACTTATTAACCTTATTCTCAGATCTAATCAATAACCATGAAAGCATAAATCAACAACACATCAGAAACACACATAACACCAATATTTTTTACGTGGAAATCCTGTTAGGGGAAAAACCATGGTGGAGGTTAGTCCACAATATTATACCTTGTTAAAAGTATAAAGAAATGTGAATGGGGAATGCACATGCATTCAAGTGCACTGCCTAGAGCTCACTACTCAATTACAAAAGGAAGAATCACTATCTTACAAAAGATTTGGATTACATCCAGAAGATTTTGAACTGAGAAAATAGCATCTGTTAATGCCTGATTACAATTCTAATTAAGCACATGAACACTTCTTCACACTCTGCTCACTCTTCTTCACACTCTGCTTCTGCCTTTGAATGATTAGTACATTATTCGTACATATCATACACAAGAAAACCTTGCACACACCTTCAAATGGAATAAACAATCGCTTACATATATCCGCAACAATAAATTACATCACTACATGTCAGCTTCAACAAAATAATAAAATGAATGCAAGTTGTCAGCCCAAAACAATAAATAATTTTCAATGTGAATCAACCAAGGTCGGCCACAACATAGTGAAGACCCAAAAAAAATCTCAAACATGAAAACAATTCAAATAATTATTCCTCGAAGATCCACAACACCCTACAACACCTTATCGGCCATGAACATGAAAAACATGAACATGCAAGAGAAAATCTCTAATCGTAAGCACAACGATCAATGCGAGTGTGCAACATGGATAGAGCACAATATAGAAACATCCACAAACATCATGAATCACTAGAGAAGCATCCGCAGCAAGTGAACTTACTGAAATCACATCATCTTCATTCAGGAACACCAACTGAAGCAACAGAATGACTATCAGAACACAACTACTCATAACACGATCAAATCTTCATGCGGATCTCTGAAACTTAATGTGGATAAACTAGATATACTCGACAAAAAACCATTTAATCCATAACCACTGATCATCAACGTACTGAGGTAACCAACAGACTGAACTTCACTTCACCACTAACAACCTGCAACTTATTTATTACAATTTTCTCAATATCCTCGACATATACAGCTTCTCAGACATTAATGCCAATAGTGTTGACATCAATGACAACTGCATATCAGCAACACAACCATAACATCCAACATGGTGATGCAGGTGAGATTAATCATCCCAATGAAATCAAGGCCCCATTGTGTGAATAGCTCATCAAACACTATCGAATTGAGAGTCGTTGGGGAATTTTTTCTTCTTCCTACAAAGAATTGGCATTCTTTGTAGGCTTTCACCAAAGAGTATGAGTCATTGAATAATGTAGGCTAGAAGTATCTGGCACACATGATTTTGATGGCGGTGGTTTTCACAGAGAAGTGTCTGCCCATGGGACTACTATGGAAAGTTTCAAGAATTATCTTCACTTGCTCTGTGGTGATATATTATAGTAGAACGCCATTGAAGTTCCTTTTGAAAAGGACTCCTTCAATGAGTGCATATTCATTGTTTTGTAGTCTATAGAATCTTTTCTTCTGAGAAGGAAGGCCTGGCGGATATTTTTTGGTTTGCATGAATCTTACTCTATCTGCTAGCTAGTAGCCTTCGGACTCATACTCATTTGTTAGAACCAGCTCTGGTTTCTCCTCTTCAGCTGCCATTTCCTTGTCGTGTGCCAAATATTAGCATAGTCCCCTTCCTTAGACAGTCTTTGTAGGCTTGACCTCAATGTCATATTCAAGGATCTTAGTGATCCAATTGGCCCTTTTTTAGTGATATCACCTTCCATGATATATTCATGCACACCAAAATGCACGACATAAACAACCACCTTGTTGCAAGATATGAGGTGTCAGAACTTCTTGACTCCCTTAACAATGGAAAAAATTTGTCTTTCGACGAAGTTGTAGTTTGTCTCATAATCTTTTAAGGTCCAGGAGTGAAATGTTATTGAATGTTCTCCCTCTCCTTCATCATCCTTTTGAGTTAGCATAGTAGCGATGTTGGATTTGCTACTCAATACATACATTATAAAGTCCTTTGATAGGTCTAGATTTACCAACATAGGATCTAAATAAATAGCATCCTTAACCTTCTCAAAGGCTTCTCTAGCTTCCTTTTTCCATTTGAATAATTGATCCTTTTTTGGCATGAGGTTGATAGGTCTAATTAGTCCTGCAAAATCATAAATGAATTTTCTCACAAAATTTACTTTTCCCAAAAAAGACTGGACTCCTTTCTTGTTGACTGGTAGGGGAAGTTCCCTAATTTCCTTCACACACTCAGGATCAATTGCAATTCCTTCTTTGGAAACTACATGTCCCAATATTTTGCTTTGCGGCACTCTGAAAATACATTTTTTTGGATTCAGGGATATCTCGAACTCTTGGTATTTTCTAAAATCCAATTCTAGATGATCAAAGTGATCATCCTTATGCTTGGAGAATACATTTAGATCATCCAAATAGATTAAGATAATCTTGTTGATCAATTGTATGAAAGCAATATCCATTGCCCGCTGGAAGTTGGCACCTACATTTGAGAGGTCGAAAGGAATTTTTGCATATGCAAACATTCCCCACTTGGTAGTGAACGTTGTTTTGTGTTGATCCTTCTATTTTACTTGGATCTGGTTGTAACCAGAAAAGTCATCCAATAGAGAAAACATCTCTGATCCTACCACTATTTGTAAGAAAGACTCCATGGAAGGCAAGGGGTAATGGTCCTTCAAGGATGCTCTGTTCAGATCTCAAAAGTCAACACATAGGCAGATGTCTCTATTCTTCTTTTGGACTGGAACCAGGTTGGATACCCATGTGTTGTGCTTGATCAAGAAGATGATCCAAGACTAAATTAGCTTTGTCATCTTTTGTGCCATTAGTGCCTCAATCTTAGGATTCATTGGCCTCTTCTTTTTGTGGACAAGTTTTGCTCCTTCTGCCAACTCTATAGTATGTTGGATGATTTTGAGATCATATCCCTTGAGGTCATCATATGACCAGGCCACTACTCTTTCAAATTTCTCACAGAAATGGATGAGTCTCTCTTTATCGTGATGTGGGACATCTTTTCCAACCTTGAGTTTCCTTCCATCTCTTACCTAAAGGTCTACATAGTCACTTTTCTCTACTACAAACTTCCTCTTGTCATTCCTCACATCGTCATAATCAAACAGGTTTTTGAGAGTGACTAGTCCTTTGGGAAGCTTTTTGGACTTCAAGTGAATGATTTTTCTGTCGTAGGCCTCGGCAATCTTCAGTTGGAGTTGCTTGGCGAACTCTCCCGACTATTGGATGAATGAGGCGATGTGTTCATCAATTTTGAACACTTGCCAACTTTGATCATTATCTAGAATTGTCAATCAGACGATCACTCACACAGAGTGTATGTTATGAATTAGGTTGAAAGTAGGATCAAATTGAGATCTAATTGCTGCCATGCAATCTGCATCTACATTTTTCTCTCTAGGCACTGTCTGGATATTGAAAGCTTCGAAGCCCTCAATCAATTCTCTGACTCTATTTCTATAGGATCTCATGCAGACATTCTTGGCTGTGGAGAGCCCTCAAACTTGATTGACAACTAATTCAGAGTCTCTAAACACTATTATTTTCTTGATGACTATCTCCTCCGCAAGGCTTATACCTTGCACTAGGCCTTCATATTCAGCTTCATTATTCGAACAAGTGAACTGGAAGCAAAAGGATCAGAGTGTCTTTTCATTGGATGGGGATGTCAAACAGTAGACACATAAAAATTTCCTAAGCCTTCGAGCATCATTTTTCTTCATCCTCGTCTTCGATAATTGAATAATTTTAGTTATTCAATTATGTTTGATTATATTCCTCTATTAATTAAATATTTTTTAATAATTATTTAATTAATTCACTTTCTAATCTTTATTCTATCTAACCAATTAAACAAAATTGCATCACTAATTTCTCCCTCTTCTTCAATAGTTAAATAAATTATTATTTATTTAATTATTTTGTCACCTTTCATCTATAGTTAATTAATTACCATTAATTATTTATCTATTCATGGTCCTTTAATTCTTCTATAGTTAATAATTATTAAAATTATTTAACTATCCCATGCCACCTCCCCTATTAAATAATCTAAATTAATTATTTAAGGTCTAATTTTCATCTCTCCATTTAATTAAATTGATAAATTTAATTAAATGCTCCTCTTTTCATTTTCTCCAAATAAATAATTTGAATAAATTATTTATTTTCCACTTGTCCATTTCTTCCTCTCTCCATTTTTGAATAAATTATTTAAAAATAAATTATTTATGCACCACCACTTGGTCAAAGATACCTTGTCATTATTTCATGTCATAGTCTGCATGTCTGTCATAGCCATCGGCATCATAGTTTTTGCCATGCATGGCATATTCTTGGTGCATCAATTTTGGACCGTCAATTCGACCTTCAATCTCATCCATCCATTCAAAATTTCCTTTTCTTATAAAATAGAAATTTCGAATTCATTTGGTCTGCTTCCTCTTCTCTCTCTCAAGCATTCATGTGAACTTTTTGGCTTTCTTGTTTTCATCCATTTTTACACATACTTAGAGCTTCTCTTAGTCATTTAGAGTCATTTTGCATAGAAAAATCCTTCAACACTTGTGTAGGACATGGCATAATCTTAAAGTTGCTTGAATAATTTGAGGGCACTCTTCAACTTGCAGCAAGCTATAAGGTGTAATGGAGGTCAGCCATGGAGATTGGAGATTTGGGTAACTTTACTTCATTTATTTTCATGTTTTCTCCTTTTCTCTCGATTATCTCTTTGGATTTTTTAGATTTAGCAATTCTAACCTAATCAAACATAAATTTCCAGAGATACACAAACATATCCTGGCTCTTGCGCCAACTTTGCATCTTGCTCCATCAAAGTGCAGCATCCATAGCTCTGAGGCTTGACCACTCTAGAATCAAAATCACTTGATCTTCATCATAGATGACATAGGTTCCCAACCCGGTGGCATGATAGTCGCTGAAAGGATCAGTTTCTATATATTCACTCAAGAGGACTTCCTCTAAGTCTATCTGGTCTTTGGTCACTTTTTCATCCTCCAGTAGCTCGGTACAGTATGTTTCCTCTTTGGTGAAAGAGGTATGAGTAGCCTCAAAGTTGATCATAGCTTTGTCGGTGACATGTTCTGAATGTAGAGGTTCGGATATTATCTTCATTTTATCTCTGTGCTTGGTCCTGAGGATCAAGTGTGACCAATCCAAAGAAAGATATTCACCTATCTTTGAAGTGAATTTTTGGGATAAGCAGAGACCAAACATGGGGGGAACGTTTATGATCATAGTATCTTGTGGAACTGTGATACTAGGGCAAGAGAATAGAGTCAAGGGGAGGTCCTTGATGATGCCTACGGTTTCAACCTTGTTCCCATCAAGCTACATAACCCCCCTTTTTAAAGGTTCATAGCTAAGCCTAAGGCTTCAGCTATCTACTTGGGCATGACTATTGTGCTAGCACCAGAGTTAATCATGGAATTATGAAATAGTTTCTTCCCCACAATAAGAGTTAGGAAAAAAGGTTTTGGTTTCGGCTTATCTCTAACCTTGGTAGAGGCTTCCTCTATACTATTTGTGAGAACTTTGGTAGGAGGTGATGGATCAATGGCCTTTCCCTTAGGTGATTTCTCTGTTGGCTCAATGATTGCATCTTCCCAAAGGACCTTCTGCAGCAATGACTTCTGCTCTGGAATAGCTAAGATATCCCAAAGGGACACATTAGCGGAGGATTTTTTTAATTGTTCCACCACATTGAATGGTGGTAGATTTGAAGGCTTATATTCCTTAGCCCTGGCTATAACAATTTCCTTCTATGGTTGAAATTGTTCTGTAACTGCGAAGGTACTAGGAGTCTGGTCAGAGGTACTTTTGGCTAGTGGGATGACTGGTTGTGGGATGACTGGTTCACCCGTCAATCTCCTCTTAGAGCAAGTGTTGTAATCAGACTGCACTTGTGGGGCTTTCGATGTGCATGCATCATTGGCGAACATTGCCTCGTCTTCTTCCATCCATGAGAAGAGCGTGTGATCGAAAGCTATATCTATTTCTTGCTCCACTGACATCCCTTTCATTTGTGTGGTGAGTACCACATTTCCCATCTATGAAGAGGCATATACATAACCTCCAGGGTTTGACGCCATGTCTTGGCTGTGTTTTTCTACCACCTTTTATTGTAGGTTGTCGTGCGAGCAGTTTCAAAGCATATGTGCGTCGTGGTAGGGGAAGCATCAGGGATTGGTGACGTCAGCAAGATTGTTTTTCCCTGTCATTAGCTCTCTGCTCGAGCTTGGGTGAGAACCTTGCAATAGAGTAGGTACTGTCACTATTTGATTAGTTGTTTGAGCCTACAAATTTGTGCGTGGGCCTCCTTGGAACTGATTTTGCTAGTAGGAAGATCTTCTACCTTGACAATTTTGGTAGGTTGGCTTTGGAGGCACAGACTGGTTCCACTTGATGGTAGTTATTTCATTGGTGATGGTCTACAACATTTCCTTGACATCGCTCATCTCATCCTTTGAAGAGTCGGATGTAGAAGTAACATTCTATGTCGCGTTCGAATATGTGTACATAGATTGGGAAGGAGTAGGCGCATTGGTAAATGCTACTTCCTGGGTAGAAACTGATATTTTGGGAAATATAGGGATAATGGGCTGAGGCGGCAACTTCCGGGCATATATCAAATTGTTATTTTCCTTGACAGCAACATTGTATGCATCCGGTAGAGTGGTCCCTCCAAGAGACTGGATCATCATCAAGATGTCAGCATTAATGGATTTCAAGTAGAACATAAATGCCAACTCAATTTGCGAGCGAATAGCAGCTTGGATTCTCTGCCAAGTTATGTGAAATCAGGCATTGAAATCAGTCATGGCTTCATATCGAGCCCACTTTATGATCGCCAGCTGATGATATAGCGAAGATTGATCTCCATCATTCAAAAATCTTTCATAGAAAGGATCTTTGAGTTGATCCCAGGTAACGATAGTATTAGCTTGTAGAGTGCAATACCAATCCAATGCCTTACCGCTAAAAGAGGTTGTGAGCAACCTTAGCACTATATTTTTTTGGTGACTTCATGCACCAAACACACATTTGCCACATCTTGCAGGTGTTCAAATGGTGTTTTTATGCCATCCCCAGTGAATTTTGGTATAGCTTTTAAAGAAGAGTTTGGGATAGGGGTCCAAACAGTGGGTACTACTAGTGCTACAAGGGGACTTCTAGCATCCCACACCACATAATTTATGTTTGCAATTGGCAACATGACTGTGGAGGGATCAGAACGTTCACTAGATGGGTTCTAGTTCGTATTGTTACTAGTGGTGGCACTAGCAAGCCAGGGTTATTTGTTGTTTGGGATCTAGTAATAGGTTGATGGCTCATTCACCCACTTTAGGTTTAGGTACATTTAAGCAGTCCCACCGCATGCTGATAAAAAAAAAAAAAAAAAAAAAACTGGGTTGATGCAAAAAATTGACAAGGTAATAGCCTTATGGGAAACTTAATTGATGGGGGGACCAATTGTGCTAAACTGAGTGACATCTGAGTTTTTAAAGAAGTCATCTTCTTCTATATTTGGGGTTTTGGAATAGGAAAAGGAAGTAGATATAAAAAAATAAAGATCTAACTAAGGCGATGCGCCAATATGTAGATGTAGCCATGGTAAATCTATCTTTTGGATGAGATTTTAAGGGAAAATTCAGCAATCTACTAAGTCCCAGAATAACAAAAATCAAAGATGAAAACCTGAATAATTTATTCAATAACATAAAATAACTCCCATACACATTTACTAAAAAGAAGAGTTAAAGACATGGTCTAAATCAGAAAACTTGTATTGAAATCATAGAAGTTCTACAAATAAACAACTTAGTACAGTAATGGCACAATATAATGTTTTTTCAAATAGCTTTAAGAAAATAGAAAGGTCGAACAATGGCATAGTCTATGAATCTTATAGAATAATCTAAAAATAGTACAAAAGGCCTAGTGTCTTTCATAATTTTTTATGTATTTTTTGAACTCATTTTCAGAAGGAAGAAGCAATACATGTAGAAAATAATCCCACCGCCTAGCGGGCCAATAACAGAAAATATTCCTTCATCATGAGCAATGATGCCCAGAGCAATTATTTCCCTTGGTCATTGCAATAGAAAACAATTTGAGCCATAGCACACACTCACCTTCGTGCTAGATGCATCCCCTACGAATGATGGTGGTGGTCCCAGCAGAACCTCGTGCAGACATGTGTTGCTTACCCATAGAGTTAGTTAGGACATGTGGCAATATGGCGGGGCTCGTGGTTCATTCCTCCCTTCCCTTCAATGAAATATTTGTGGAGAAGACACGTGAAGTCCTTGCTACCAGCACTAACTGTGGGGTCTGCCAAAAAGTGTGTGCAAATTGACGCAATGTGGCATGCAAGCGAAGTCTGTTTGAGAAGCGAAGGAAGCAGGCTTTTAAATTCCCACACTGATAACATGTGGAAGCATGGTGGGGCACTCCGAAGAAACAAAGGAGGGAATCCTTGTGAAGAGCGCTTAGCGAACATATGGAGGCAACAGGTAAAGTCTTCAAAAAGGGGTCGGAGGATATTCCAATGTATGGGGTGCAGGCTAGACTTAGCAAAATACAAACAACCCGAAGGGAGCTCGAGGAAATTTATATCCACACCTTCCTCTTCCCTGGGGCTTCTCCCAATGTGCCCACTATGTGCAGGCCTGGATACCTACCCAATCTTGCAACTGAGTACACTATATGAGATCATGTAGAAGGTCTTAGTTTGTTGCACTTGGAGCATCTGATTAGGTAGGTTGTCAGATAGCACCTGTCCCCAATCTATGCACTGCTTACCATCTAATATTGTATTGATGAAGGGGAACATACATTCCTCAAAAGCTTGGGAGTCCCTTTTACCAAATACCTTGGATAGCATCATGATTATATCAGCAATCTCCTTATATAAATCTATCCTTTTCGGGTGCTCGAAAACTTTGGTCAAAGACTTATTTTCTATCTTTAGTCATTTATTGTTCATATAGGATTTATTCACATCCTTGTCTCTGTTAAACATCATCAATGCCTCTATCTTTGTCATCATTTTGGAATTAGTATGACTAGGATTATTGAACATAAACCTCATCATCTAGGGAGACAAGTCAATGTCATTTCCTTGCATCAATACATTTTCTCTATACAAGGTTGTATACTCCTACTCCCGTCAACACAAGATCTAGGCTCTGGACTAAGATAGGAAAAAGGGTAACATGTGCAAAGCCAGATTGAGCTATCCTTTGGGACCATAGAGTTGCATCTTCAGAGAATATATCGTGGGTTAATTCACTTAAATCAACTTGTCCCAAGATGGTGTTAGTAACCTCTGCTAGGTCTGATTCAATCTTTGTTGGTACCGAGGTGTCTTGGTACTTATACTTCATTTTATAAGGGAGTTGTTCAGGTTTCACCTTCTTAATTTTTCCTCCTTTTGAACTCTCAGTCGTCTGCCCTTCCTTTGGTGGAATCTTTTCCCTTGCTTCAGACATGATTTGATCCTGCAAAACAATCTTTAATAAGTTCACATAAAACCTTGAAAAATGTTCAAATTTCATATTCATTCATACTTCCCCTTCAAAAATACTTAGCCAAGTTTTAAAGTCTTTTGGGATTGGGATTGGGACCAAGACAGGAAATGAAGGCTCAAAATAGCATAGGCGGGGTCGGGGTTGGAGTGGAGACATAATCAGGGTCAGAAAATATTTTGGAATTGACACTTTAGCAAACATCCTACAAGATAGATTCATTATGCACTCTGATCCCACAAAAGGTGAGTGCTCAAGATCAAGATCAGGAAGATTTCTGAAACAATGAATCAATAACATTGTTCAAATCAGCGCCAAAGTTGAGTCCAACTCTACACAAGGTAATCGGGATTGGAACCTTTCTAGGCATAGGTCACGCAATCACCGTAACAGAGTTGAAACCCAAGTTTTAAAATTCAATCACTTTCAGAACCTAAGGTATGAAACTTGAGGCCAAACTCCTTGAATATCACAAAAATGGTCGGGGAGGGTTTATAACATAGAATTTTACCAAACTCATGAAAGTTTAAACCCTCAAAAAAAAGAAACCCTAGTTCACAACTAGGGCACGGTGGCACAATGCCATGAAGCCACAAAAAGCAAGGCGACAAGAAAAATGAAAGAAAAATAGAACGAACAAGCCCAAATGAAACCAAAAACTAGAGTAAAACATGAAACAACAACACACGACGAAGAAGCAAAATAGTACGAGAAAACACATGAACGCGCGAGGAACAAAAGAGAAAGAAAACAGAAAACAAGGAACGAACAACAAAGGAAAAGAAATGAATAGACCCCCTACCTCAGAGATGCTTCAAAAGACACTTGAATCCA